>CM042540.1:22467073-22482073 GCA_023630585.1 Cranoglanis bouderius
GTTGTACAGTTTGAAAGGATATTAATTGTATATATTGATTATATTAAGTTAAATAAATAATTGTTTAAATGTATACTTTACTTTATACTAAAATGTATACTGCTTGCCTTCTCTGAAACAGTCTAGTGGGTTTATATTTGATTGCACAGCTCTAGAATAGCAGCTCCACATGATTGTCCCTGTCTCCACTGCTGGTGCATAAAAATCATCTCACTTCTCATATTTTTTTCTTTGAGCGATCAACGTTTGAGCTTAATGATAAGGTCATAATGTGGCCAACTGGACTCCAAACTGGCCTAATCATAATATTTGTTAATTACTTTTGTTATTTTGAGTGAAATGATTGCAGAACAATCAAAAGGAGTTTAAAACAGTTCCACCCATCCATTTTCTGTACCGTCTATCCTACACTGGGTTGCAGGGAGCCTGGAGCCTATCCCAGGATACTTGGGGCACAAGGTGTGGGACACCCCTTGAAGAAATTCAGTGATGATTAAAAATCCAGTTCCAGATTAGCAGTTCAATGCAGCACACCAAATTTCAGCTCAGTTGGACTTTTGGTTCCTGAGAAACAGCTATTAAGACTTAACTTTGCCCCCAAACAATGACCACACCCCAATCTTTGCAGACATCCTCAAATCCTTGCACTGAACATGTCTTTCAAGTCTGGATCAAATTCAGATCACCAATCATGAATTATAGCTGAGTAACCCAGCTCCACCTCCTTAGAATTTATTAACGTATGGCGATCATATTGTTTACAAATGTCAACCTGCTTTTGATAATTACCGAGGTTCCCTCTCTGCTGAATAGTGTGACATCACAGTTGTGAAGATCTTAGTTTAAGTGGGCAGAGATAAAAGATCCAAAAGGCAAAAAATTTTTTGAGTGTGCGCAAACACATTAAGGTAGAAAAAAAGAATGTCACATATGTTTTCACTAAACACCGTTATATATATATTTTTTTAAACCAAAAATTAGTATACTAGTATACGTGCACAGTGACCCACTCTCATGGTCAGCAAAGTTCTGTTCTTCTGTTTTTATCCCCTCATCTTCCAGGCCTCATAGGCAAATGTGTTAGTTTTTCCATTTCTGGTGTTCTCCTGACTTGTCTAGGTGACTAAATATTAAATTCCATGTAGCTTATTCCACCATACTGTACTAAAGTGAAATGCTTCTTAGCTATGGACTGTGGGTGAGCAACTGGTAGCAATTACATGGAGAGGAAATCCACAATAACTCAGTAGTCAACCACTTCTAAGTCCTCATTCATAACTCACTGTCCCTGCAGTTGGCCAACATAAAATGGAATACTCCCTGGCAACTTGACCACAATATCTGTAAAAACGGGTAATTTCTGCCAATTTCGGTTCCACAAACGAAGCTAAACATAAGCCCTGATAAGTTACTATGGCAAAGTATACTTTTGGGAATACCTGCTCTGTGTCAGGTTAGTTGTAAAACTTAGGTTGATGGATTCTTTTGGCCTAGAGAATAAATTGGTGTAGTATTAACAATTATGACTAGTATTAAATTAATTTGACTCAACTGTATGTGGCCCAGTAGTAATGTAATGGGGTGTATTACTGCTTCACAGCTCTAAGGTTGCAGGTTCAAACCTGAGCTGTGGTGAGTGCCACAGTGGTTGGTTTTATTCCAGAGCTTTGAAAATATATGATCAAATCATGTTGGCTGAAACTCAATCCATTCATGTGGAACCAATGCATACATTTGAATTTTAAGTAAAATATAATAATAATAATAATAATAACCATCATCATCAAGCAAACTGATCCGCTTTTTGTACCGAAATAAGTGGCCTCTGCCTTTTCGAGGTACAGTCATGTGAAAAAATAAGTACACCCCATGGAAATTGTTGGCTTTTTTTTGCAAACATTTGATCATCTTTGAAACAGTGCCTATTAATGAAGTTGATGTACAAAATCACAAGGAAAATGAGTCTTTTCAATCATTTATTCAACAGAAATATCAATAGATGTGACATTCTTCTGTGGAAAAAGTAAGTACACCCTTGGCCTCAAAAATTAGTATTGCCCCCTTTAGCAGAAATAACTTCTTGTAGGCGTTTTGCACAACTGTTCACCAAGCTTGCTGGAATTTTTGACTACTCTTCCATGCAATATTCTTTCAGTTGCAAGATGTTTGAGGGTTTTCTTGCATGTTCTGCCCATTTCAAACCCCCCCACAACATTTCAATGGGATTCAAATCCAGGATTTGACTAGGCCACTCCAAAACTCCGTTTCTTCTTTTTGAGCCATTCCTTGGTGGATTTGCTAGTGTGCTTAGGATCATTATCCTGTTGAAAGGTCCACTCCCTGAGGCAGCAAAGCAGCCCCAAACCATAACATTTCCATAACCGTGCTTCACAGTTGGTAGGAGGTGCTTCTCCTAAAAAGCTGTATTTGGTCTGCGCCAAACATGTCTGCTGTTACTGTGGCCAAACAACTCTATCTTTGATTCATCTGTCCAGAGCACATAATTCCAAAAGGAATAGTCATTGCCTATATGCTCATTGGCAAACTGTAGTCTTGCAAAGGCTTTTTCCTGGCACGTTTCCCATGCAGGTCAAATTTGTGCAATCTCTTTCTGATTGTAGATGCATGCGTTGACACCAACAAGACTTACTAGCAGATCCTGTGATGAAAATTTGGGGTTCTTGGAGACTTCTTTTTTGCATCCTTACAATGGAATGATGTATTTCAAATAATTTGGAGATCTTTTTAAATCCCTTGCCAGACTCATAGGCATCCACAACCTTTTTTCATGCATGATGACTCCACACACCTCAATAGCAAAGGGAACACTAGACACTAGATATGAGAGGGGTATAAATAAGACAGGTTCCACCTGCACTCCCTAAGCAGGTTCTAATCACTGGCAAAATCATCTTGAAAACCTAATTCTAATTATATGGATTTGAAGGTGTGATAAATGTACTTACCTTTTCCATGTGACTGATCTGTTTTTGTTCATTTAAATTGGGAAAATTACTACAAAATGTCAATTTTGTCATTTGAATTTCCTTGTGATTTTGTATGTCAGCTTTATTAATAGGCACTATTTCAAAGAGGATCAAATGTTTGGTTGTCTAAATATGTCAAAAAAGCCAACAACTTATTTTTTTCACATGACTGTAGAACTGCACACAAGCTCCAAATAAAGAAGTTGTCAGTGAATAACGCTCGTTTGAGAGGACGTTAACAAACTGCTTTGCATTACGAACGTTTCAGAAAACGTCGTTGTGGTGGTACCCTCAACGTAACATCTTTTGTATTTTAATTTGCATGTCACCTGTTAACTTGCATATGACGTACCTTTAAAAAAAATTACCTTTAAAATAATTGAAGGAGAATTTGCATGTCACCTGTTAACTTGCATATGACGTACCTTTAAAAAAAATTACCTTTAAAATAATTGAAGGAGCATAAATGGACCGAATTGTGTGTACTGTACCTTAATAACATTTTGTAGTCTAATCTAATGACTAAAACTGTTTCATATGTTTCCTAATCGGGAAATTCCCTTACTCAATTATTCCTCATAATTTCCCTTATTAGGACTGATCAATCATAATTAAACTTCTTCAATAAAGACAGAAATGTTCATAATAGATACTCTAATGTGAGACGTATAGGGATTTATTTTAAAATCCAATGTTAGTTAGTTAGTTTAAAAAAAAAAAAAAAAAAAAAGTTTGTGTGAAAGTTAGTTAAAAAAGGTTTTGTGTGCAAGTGTTGATACTCGGCCACTAGATGGTGATCTCAGCTTCCCACACGCAGCGGATAAAAAGCTAAAGAGTCGAGCCATAAGCCTGACTACACGCCTCCCAGTGAATCGGCCATCAGAACGGTGCAGATGTTTTTCCCCATCATACAAAAAAAAACAACTCTCATTCCCAACTGCATCATCCAGAACTAACACAGCACGCAAATGAAAAGATAAAATCATAATTATCTTTGGAAATATATTTTCCGCCATTCATCCTCATTCGTTTGGGTTTTAGAATTTTTATGGACTCGCACTGTTTGTTTTTGAGATATATGGCTTCTCATCACTTTGGCCACAAATTGTCTTTAACAGCCTACTTTAAAGTGCACTTTAACCGTCTTTAAGTGAAAGTGATTAAATGGTTAAAGGATAAACGGCAGACGATACAATGAAAGGAAATTAATGCTTTGCCATGTGTGCGCGCCTTAAACCCAGAAATGACGAACTAAACAATACTATTTTCATTTATTTATGTGTTTAAAGTTAAAACCATATAAATATTCTCTGTAACTGGAGATAATTTTAAAGCATTTTTAAATTTTAAATTAGGCTTACACATAAAAGAAAAAAATAAAACAATTTCGATGTATTAAATATTGCCTGTTGCGTTTAGCAAAATCGAGTTGTGCTGCTGAAGAACCTTAGTAATTATGGCAATTTAATAGTAGCTATAACGAAACCAAAAGGGAAAAAAAAACCGAATTGTGTAGCATTTCACAAATAATATTAAACACTAAAAACACGAATGATATCTATTACGGGTTCCAGATCTAATTTGACTTAATGTATAGCCTAAATCAGGCCAGATATCTTTATCTTTATCCTCCACCACCACCACACGCATATGACTGTCGGACTTCAACATGTAAATGTGTTATTTTATTTATTTATTCAAATGATTTAAATTTTCAACACATATTTCTTGTTTTAAGGCTATAATCTAACGTGTTTTGACATTAGTATCACTATTAGGCTACACGTGAAATATGTGAACACGTGTGGAAATACGACACATTATTTCACTTGTTAATGTCTGAACATCACATGTTGTTGCATATATAATACATAACGTGTGTGTGTGTGTGTGTGTGTATGTATGTATGTATGTGTGTATATATATATATATATATATATATATATATATATATATATATATATATATATATATAATATTGTGTGTGTATGTATATGTATGTGTATATATATATATATATATATATATATATATATATATATATATATATATATATATATATAATCTATCTATCCCATAACGTTTATAAACAGCTATGACACAAGAATTAGTATTATAATGAATAGACTGTGCGCGGCTGTTTAATCACGAGCTCGCGCTCTTTCGTGATCAGATGGAAGTTGATTGTTTTCCGTTACCAGCGGATGGCGGGTGCTCGTGACAAGAAATGATCTAGATGATCAAATGAGATAGAAGGTAAGCCACGACCAAAGACCAACACCTGAAATTTACGCTCTTAGATATTAACATCACACATGCCCGTTATGCTCTACTGAAGGGAAACGCAACAGTAGTATGGTAGGGTCCTGTAAACAACCATTAGTTCTTTCCCATTGGTAAAAGTAGCGAGTTTTATTCTTAAGAAAACAAACTGACTAAAATGTTTCCTGAAACCATAAGAATTCACCTCTATTCAAAGATTGGCATCCTTTCCCCCCCACAAGAACATTCCCGTGTTGTTTTTCTTTTTCAGTAGCCACGGTGACGCTTCGTTATCATGTGATCAGCGAGCTGGTATATAGCGCGAGGAAAGGTCCGCCCTATTTGGAATCCTGCTTTGCCCTATTTGAAGTGTCTCCCGTTCGCCTAAATTAGCGCACGGATGCTGGGGTATAAGGTTAACTTTCGATCGAGAGCCTTATTAATGTCTGTGGTGGCATACGGCTACGCTTTGTACTTGTCTTCATCACGCCGCTAATTATGAGTCTTTCCAAACCGCAGCAGTAGCAGCAGCGCACGCACCGTCTCACCGAGAGCCATGACTCTGAGCTCAGAGATGTCGGACGCGTGTGCGCTCTCGGAAGAGCCGGACATCGATGTGGTGGGCGAAGGAGACGATGACGACGTCGACGCAGCCGCGCGCTCGCGCCCCTATGACGACGACGAATTTCCGCGCGCTCCTGACGAGCTTTTCCTCTCCGCTTCGTCTCCGTGCCTGGACTCTGTTCATGGCGCTGCAGGTTCGGACGCAGGCGACGCGTACAAACCGGCGAGCAAGAACGCTCTGGTGAAGCCTCCCTACTCGTACATCGCGCTCATCACCATGGCCATCCTTCAGAGTCCCAAGAAGCGGCTGACGCTCAGCGAAATCTGCGACTTCATCAGCAACCGTTTTCCGTACTACCGCGAGAAGTTTCCCGCATGGCAGAACTCAATCCGCCACAATCTGTCACTCAACGACTGTTTCGTCAAGATCCCCCGCGAGCCCGGCAACCCGGGCAAAGGTAACTACTGGACGCTGGACCCGGAGTCAGCCGACATGTTCGACAACGGCAGTTTTCTGCGCCGGCGAAAGCGCTTCAAGCGCCCTCAGGCACCCGAGCTCCTCCAGGAACACGGCGCTTTAGTCCCTGCGTACGGCTACGGACCTTATGGTTGCGGTTACGGCCTTCAACTGCACGCGGCATATCACGCCCATTCCGCGCTCTTTACCTTCCAACAGCAACAGCACCAACAACATGCGCCTTCGTCTTCAAGACACACCGGAACTCTGATCCCCGCGCCTTCCCTCATGCCAAACACAGCCGAACTCGCGCGCTCCCGTTTCTATCCTCCGTTGAGCCCCGGGATTTCCTCCCCGGTACAGACTGTGACCAAATCCCCGGTACACGGCTCACCATTTTCCATAGAAAGCCTTATGGGGAGCGCTGGGAGCCCGGCGCATGCGCACTGTGCCTCGCAGACTCCGCCGGCGCCTTTCGGACCGAATGGAGCAGGAGCCGAAAAGTCTCCCACACGGATTGTCAATGGCACAAGCGGCTGTTAATTTCTTAATTGAAGTTCACATTAAAAAATAATAATAAGCGATACACACAAACGCTCCTGTTTTTAAGGTAGGATTGTTTTTTTTAATTTGATTTTTTTTTTTTTGTTAAACACAACTGAATGGTAGACATAAAATGCCCCTTGTGCCTATATAACATCTAGTCGAATATTTTTAATTAAATTTCATTACAGTGATTAGTAGACTTGGCGTAGTGCATCTCAGGATAATAACATGTTTATTTTTAACAAAATATAACAAACTGTCAGTTCATCTTAAGCAATGTGTTTTGTCTCGAGACCCATTTAATCAAACCTTTTTTAAATTTTAGTTATTTTTCATGAAATTCACAAGGACTTATATGTGTGCTTATATCAGCAATATGTACATTATTTTAGTTGTATACTCGGAGTGTAATATTTTTTACACTATTTGTTTTTACAATAAGAATAAATATTGTTTTACAGAAAAGATGAGTGGAAATTAACTTCTTAATATCTATGCAAAATCTCCAAAAATTATCAAACAATTTGCAGTCAACTGCTTCATAGTTTGTCACTGTGTAAAAGAAAAAATAAGATGAAAAAAGTTGGGGGAAAATCCTAGACACACACACAAAAAAAAATGCATCCGGATTATCTATGCGTAATATTGTGCATTTTATTTTATTTATCTATTTTTGTGCATTTTCCCCTCCGGTAGCATTTATGAAGCCCCAAAAGGGTCACGCATAGATTAAAGGTAAAGTGTGTGTTTGTCAGGGTGGTAAGTGAACAGTTATTATTTTTTTTTAATTAAAAAAACATTTGACATAAAATTCACTAGTGTCTTTAAATCTACTGCTATACATTTTTGCTAGAGGGAATCTGAAAGTGGTGATTTCACTCTGCTGCTTTTATTCTTTCTTATAAAGTTCTAAGAAGATTTGATGTTTTCGTTTTTATAAACGTTCTTATATAATTTTATTTAAATTAGATTATTTAGATTCATGAAGCTGCAGAATATACTACAGAAAAAAAAAAAAAACACGAATCTGTACCTTTCATTGTCGCTGGGAGGTGACCTCAAGGGCACATCTTTTGTACATTTAATATGTATCCTTCCTCTGTTAACGTGGACATAATATACCTTTTTAAAATGACTCAAGGTACATGGCCCATAAAACGTTTTACGGTAAATCTTTAAAGGTACACTACATGAACCTTTTCTAGGTTAAAGATGCATATTAAATTTACAAAAGGTGTACCCCTGAAGATAGCACCCCAGTGAGAAGAAAAGGTACAGATTTCTGAACTTAAATTATTGTCTGTAACAAACAGCAGTGTTTGATTTAGTAAGTAATAGATATACAGACAGCTGACAAAGGAAAAAGCAAACATAAAGTCTCTTAGTAAGGTGCTGGGCCAACATGATCCGCCAAAACAGCCTTAATGCGCCTTGGCACAGAATGTACAAGTCTCTGGAACTGCACTGGATCATTCTTCCAAAGATATTCCCTCAGTTGGTGTTTTGATTGTGGTGGAGTGTGCTATTTAACATCATAAGA
Source organism: Cranoglanis bouderius (assembly GCA_023630585.1). NCBI lineage: Eukaryota > Metazoa > Chordata > Actinopteri > Siluriformes > Cranoglanididae > Cranoglanis > Cranoglanis bouderius. The sequence goes on from CM042540.1 coordinate 22,475,430, forward strand.
TCTACTGACTGCAAAGGCCATAGCATATGATTTACACCATTTTCATCCTCATCAAAGCATTCAGTTAACCTGGTGCCCTGTATATTGACATTGTCATCCTGGACAAGAACACTCCCATTAAGATAAATGTTTTATCATAGAATCAAGGTGATCATTCAGAATTATTTTTGTATTTGATATACCCTTTCCTCTAAGTGGATGTGTTCCCAAACCATGCAGCAAAATACCTCCAACAACATAAGAGAGACACAGATTTTTTTGTTTAGATAGTTTTTGTTTGTTTTTTGTTCTCATTATTTGTGAAAATCAGAATCATGTCTCAGAAAGATCTTGGCACATTAACCACTTTGATTCATGTAATATTTTTTAAAGAAAAAAAAAAGAGAAAGAAAAAGATGTTTTTGATCTGACTTTACCCAATCACGACCAACGTCATAGGTTATCACTTTGAGAAGGATTCAACAGACCTCTCTCTGTAAACACAGACGCGCACACACACACGCACACACACACACACGCGCATATATATATATATATATATATATATATATATATATATATATATATATATATATATATATATAATATTTATTTGTCTTACTATCCTTCTGAAGACATAATTATTAATGCAGCTAATTCATGCTATTTTTTTTATTTGAATTTTGGTGCTTTTACTTATTTGTTTGTTTATTCATTTATTAAAAGCTGCATCCAGGTCACAAGGCAAAGGAAAAAAAGCTAGAAATTGTATACTTCGTTTTAGTCTTTAAGAACGGTTACATGTTACTTTAGATTATTTAAAAATGAATTCACTTATTAAAACAATTTAATCAGTTGTCTGCGTTTGGTCTGCAGCACACGGTCTTTCGTTCTTTTGAAGTAACTGTTCTGCAGTTATAAACAGTGATCGCAGAGGACATGAAAGAAAATATCAAACAATATAAACCTAAAAACTTACTAACTCACTAAATTAAAAAAAAAACCCAAATAACTCCCATTAAGTGTAACAAGGGTTTAGTCTTACGCTATTTACTTTTATACTAGGGTGTCCCATTAATCCATGCATCATAGGGCTTATATTTTATTTATATATATCTACACATTTATAGACGACGAATCCAAATAATTGTACTTATAGGAAATGTAAGTCACAGAGATCAAACAAGTTCTGTAAATAAATTATTTATTTATTTATTTTGCGACTGCTGAGGTCTTTGGAGGGCAGAACTGTGGTGTGGAAGATGGCAAATGAATGGATTATTATCACTAGATCGGCTTTCACACCGCTGTACTAAATACGAAAATGAATACGAGAAAGGCCACAGAAAAGTGTGAAGTGTGTGTGTGTGTGTGCGTGTTTCTGTGCGCAGCCGCAGTAGCTTGTACCTCGCGTGCCTCCTTGGACGCGGAGAAAATGTGGAGAGTAGTGGAGACAGTTCAGTAGGCCACACACACACACACACACACACACACACACAGACAGAATGATGATGTAACTGTGTTACTACTAGTGACCGAGCAGAGCGGGAAAATGGGTCAAAGTCGGACACAAGCGTGCGCACGCACACAGAAAAGCGGAAATCCTTTTGTATCCATGCAATACACGAATGACAAAATTAAATGAACTGCATTAATTTAATAGATTTTTTCCAATTCTGAATTTTTGGCCCTTTTTGTCTCCTTAGTTAGATCGCTCGAAACTCATCCGAGCATTTAATTAAATGGGATTAGGAGCTTCACTGCGCAGAAGTGCACACCGCTGTAGCTTGGAGTTCCCATCCTGCCCGGTCCATCAATAATACATTATTATTGGGATACTCTGTGGACTTGCATGGCGTGGTTTGTCTTTCCGTTCTCTCAATATTGGCCTGTTTTAAGGGAGTCTCCCAAAGGTTAAAACACATTCGGGTTTTAATCTGTCTGATGTATAAAGCCCTGCGCGCGCACACCAACGATTCGATATAATTTTCGATTTCCCCATATCACATTAAATTTAAACATACTAGAAAATGCGTTACAGTATGTTTTAGTCGTTTAATAACCGAGCTATAAAATAAGAGTAAAGTGTAACGATGATGCATATTGTTATTACTGTGGGGCATTTAGGTCCCACTTGGCCTTGAATAAATTAACTAGACTATACCATACACAAAACAGGATTCGTTTTTAGATCGAATTTTAATTTTACCTTACATATGCATTTTAATGCAATTACAAAGTATCTTATTATTATTATTATTATTATTATTATTATTATTATTATTATTATTATTATTATTTTATTTTATTTTATTTTTTAAAATCCGGAAATCATGAGCCGCAGCAATGTGTCATTTTATACTATTCCTTAATAATAAGTTGATTATATGATAACACGAGGCTCATTGAAGAAATGGTCTTGATTACACCCGTGTTACGTTTTGAGAACTGAATAGCTTTAAAAGTTTATAGTTTCTTCTTTTTACCCTGCTTACTGGATGCACGAATAGCGACCAAAAACGATTTATCCAGTTGTCTAGAACGATGAGAGGTCTGGAGAAATTGATTTAAAATAAATTAAAGTAAAATACGTGTGTGCACAAAAGAGACAGATATGTACATTTTTAGACCGAATTTATTCAATATTTGCAAACAGAAAATTCTAACCGTGACAACATACGACCTCGTAACTCTGGTCAGGATGATTCTGAAAATGTTATTTCATACATAATGTATTCCAAACTTATTTTATTTTCTTGAATTCCACATTTGGGGAATGAGTAGCAATGCTTTTTGCTGATCGAGGTAAAAAAAAAAAAATGCTATTGTTGTCCAATGAAATTCTTAGTTTGCACGTTCTCGCACACACAGAGATTAGTACAGATACGATTTAATAATAATAATAATAATAATAATAATAATAATAATAATAATAATAATAATAATAATTATTATTATTATTATTATTATTATTATTATTATTATTATTATTATTATTATGCATAAATTCATTTTGAAAACTTTTTTAAATACACAGTTCGCATTAAGTGCTTACATTATATGCAAGTCTTCATATTTTATCAAAGCATCGCAGATCTAACATGCCATATGTCAAAAAGCAACTTTCTAATGAAAATATACGAATATGAGATGAAAAGTGCCCTTCATGCCCCCCTGCGCCCCGCTGGAAGAGGTTGTGCGCAGTGAGTGATGGGCACAGAGGCAAACAGCACACCAAAGAATAACAGTCAAACAGCACCGGTCATCATTCACGTTGTTAGCTTACTTTCATGATGTTTGAGCAATTTAAAGAGAAAGTTGGGTGGCAAGCTGCTCTCATTTATCCCGAGGCTGTACGTGTGATTGGGGGTCGATGTAAAAAATTTTTTTTTTTTTTTTTTTTTTTTTTTTAAAGCTTTGAGCTCAGTGCCGCCGCGGCCCTGTTTCATGCTTCGTTAGTTTATCCAGTGGGATTGTGGGTCAGAGATCACGAGGATCAGGGCTAAATCCACAAGACTGTTGCTAAAAGCAAATGGTTCATATCGCGTGACACAGAACAAGAATATATACAACGTGGTTTATGCGGTACAATTGAAAGCTGATAATCCATATGCGTGTACAGTAAAGCCTAGCAGATTCGTTACTAAATTCTTGATGGAAAAGGATATAAAATATAATCAAGAACAATCTCCAAAATAACCAGTGTCTTTTAGTGTTCAAGTATATACATTTATATCAGCTTTATGGAATATGTAGGCTATGTTGGAAGCAACTGCTTACAATCACAAATAATGCAATTGTATTAATAAAAACACCAAAATAGTTATGCTCACTATTTGTTTACATTACAAATTATGTATAAATCATGAATACACGTAAAACGCTGCGGTGTACAAAACGTTTTTAAAATTACATTTTAATTTTCTACAATATATTATATTTTAATTTTCTAATTCTAAGTAATAATAATAAAAATAAATAATAATACGTTCTATATATGGGTAAAAAAACTGCTTTAGCTTTCCCATCCTCATTTTCTAAAATATTCAATCTGTTTCCACCTCACATGATTAGGTTTTTTTAAAATTATTATTATTATTATTTTTTTATTTTATTTATTTTTTTAATACATTTTGAACATTACTTTCCCCTTTTAAGCAAACATATAAGGAATTGCACTGCATAGATGGTGTATGCACATGATTGCCTATAAGTGCCTATAATTTGTAAGTGATTATAAGTAAAACGTTCACAAATCAGTAAAATAACAAGTGCATTTCATCTGTGTAACACACACATTACCATTCAAGTGGGAATAACCTAGCGGGTTCAAGTAGGTTTGATGCTGAGGTCGGGTTACAATCTGTGTGGAGTTTCGTGTGTTCTTCTTGTTCTCCTGTTTCCTCTCACATGCCTGTAGGTGCACTGACTCCTCTAAATTGCCACTAGATGTCAACGAGTGTGTGAATGTGTGCATGGATGGCACACCCTGCCATCCAAGGTGTATCCTGCCTCATGCCCAGTGTTCCGGACATAGGTTCCAGATTCACCATGGCCCTGACCAGTATAAAGTTCTTACTGATGATGAATGAATGAAAGAACTGCCCAAGACACCATTCAGCTAACAGGTGTATTGAGATCACCATTCACAATGGTGATACTGATACTGTAAACATGTAAAATGTGGCTAATATAATTATCTAGTGGATGGACACACACGCACACACACACACACACAGAGAGAGAGAGAGAGAGAGAAAGAAACACAAACACAATAACTATGATTACACTGTCCATTTAGTGTTCTTACACAAAATTCTTTGACCTTTATGTGTTTGGATTTGTGTGTGAGAGAGAATGATAAAAGTATGACAAGAAGGAGAGAAAAAAAACATGTGAATGCTCTCCATGGGGGGCATTCAATCCCTTTTCACATTGTAGCCCAGCAACACTTATCCTCTATCCTCTGTGTAGCTAGCTGTATACTGATGAACACACACACACTCTCTCTCTCTCTCTCTCTCTCTCTCTCTCTCTCTCTCTCTCTCTCTCTCTCTCTCTGTGTTACGCTCCATTAGTACATTTCAGAACTAAAGGCACGTCTGAATACAGCACCAATTAGAGGGAGTTAGAGAGCCCACTAGCAAACCAGTCCTTACCACCCAACTTCAGTCAATTACTTCTCTCTCCTTTCATGCGCTGTCTATTCTCACTTTCTTTCAATCTTTTATCCTTTTTACATTCTGTTTTTGTCTCTTTTCTGTTCCTCTGTAGGCCTTATCTTTGCCTCCTTTCTGTCTCTTTTGTGTTTACTTCATTTGCTGAACGCATGCTGAACATTATATCTTTTATTGTTTTGCCTTGTCCTTCTGTTTAAAGCTTTGTGTTGTAGTGTCTTTGGGAGAGCGGCCATTCCTCTGGTGAGGTTACGAAAATATGACACATGGGTTTGCTCTGGGACGCCTTACTTTCAAAAAAGTTTCCAATACTGTTAAATCATTCAGCATGGAATATATTTTAACAAGACATTTAATCACCCCATAGCCTCCACCAGGTGTCCTTAAAACAGAGAGGGAAATCAGTCTTTCTGCAGTATGGAACACACACACACACACACACACACACACACACACACACACACATATCCTTGTGAAGGCCTTATATTAACATAACTAGTACTGCAGCCAATTAATGATATACTACATCTTACAATGTAGGTCTACCCCTAATCTTTAAGTATTCTTTTTTAGTTTATGAACAAAAAAGGCAGCTTCTCTCATTGGGGCCAGTGAAATGTCCCCATAGGAAAACCTTTTAACCACAAGACAACCTTTATTTATGTTTTTTAAATAAAACTCGCAGTTTAGTTGGGTCCGGCCATAGAAAGATACACACACACACACACACACCCACACCCACACACACACAGAGTTTTTCCTCTGATTTCATTTTGTTCTTTTTAAAAAAATTTTTTAATTTAATTAATTTTTTTATCAAAAATAACCGAAATTACTATATATTAAGGATTCTGTATGTTGGATACTTATAATGGAGGAAAAAAACAATAGGCTATAATTTCAAAAGTTTGCATCACTTTCTGAAGGTGAATAAATACATATTATATTTTATATTATATATTTTATATTATAATATTATTATATTATATTATATTATATTATATTATATTATATTATATTATATCATAGGGGAGTAACGGAATACATGTAACGGTGTTATGTAATCAGGATACAAAAAACAAAGTAAATGGGAATAGTATCAGGATTGCAATTTTTTTTAAAATTTAAAACCAAAGAAATTAATATTTTGACATAACACAATATAGACAGCTGCTTGATTATAGTTCTGGTTTTCTCTTGCCAGTCGTGAGCAACCTCATGCGCAAATAAATTTTGCGCAAAGTTAATTCGGTAGAAATTAACACTAATTGTTCTCTGAAATGATTTTGTCAGGGTGACCATAAGGCCACCCATTTGTTAGTGTGACCATTACGGTGCCTCTTTTTCCTGGACATGTCCTCTTTTTCGGACATTAAAAAAGCGTCCGGCCGGGATTTCTAAATTTGAGAAAATGTCCGGGATTCGGCTTTAGTTTTATTATAATGTGCTTATACTGCATCATGTGTGCGCATGTATGCATTGATTTGA
>CM042540.1:22487073-22667073 GCA_023630585.1 Cranoglanis bouderius
AGCATGACAATGCCCCTGTGCACAAAGCGAGGCCCATAAAGACATGGTTTGCCAAGGTTGGTGTGGAAGAATTCGAGTGGCTTGCACAGAGCCTGGACCTCAACATTCAACGTTAAATGTTCAACAAGCACATATGGGTGTGATTGGTCCGGTGTCCACATACTTTTGGCCACATAGTGTATGTGGTGTATCTGTTTAAAATATCAAGCTATCTAGCTAACTTTTGCTACCTAGCTAGGATACCATTAGCCAGTGTTGCCTAAGTACCTCAGATTTACTTATGTTCCACTTACCACTCCGATTTGCTAAAATAATTGATGTGTTTTTTTTAAACAAAAATTAGGATGAAAAAATAATGGAAGAAATCAATTTAAAAAATAACAAAAATAAGCCAAACAAAGCTCCTTTGCTGCTTCAAATAAATGTTTTGATGTGCTGTTTTACATTTAATGATACTGTATGTTTTACTGTGTTATTATTACAGTGCAAGTAGTACAGTAGCTATACAATAAGGTCCTTTGATACAGTATAATTTGCCAGTGGTGTAAATATTTTTTGCAGATTTCTATGCAGGCTACCATATTGAACTGTAAGGTATCACATTGTTTGAACACAGTATTTGATTATAACAATTACAGAAATTCTTTACAAGTTAGCTTTTACTCAGAAATTCCATAGTCTTGGGTTTCTATTCTGTCATTAGATCCCTTATTTTTAAGTCCTTAAAAACAGTCAAGGAAAATGAACAGGAATTTACACCAGCTCTTTAGCCAGCCACGACTTCATTCATAGAGTGCCAGTGTGAAACATGTCCGCTTTCTGCCATCAAACCATCATCCAGTGTGTTGCTGATTCTAAAGTGTGGGTAACCAGAAAAATTATTTTGTCTGCAAAATCAGCAAAGCAATGTGTTACTTCACCACATTTGGTCATACTTTATTAAAAATCTAAAACTTCAATAAGTTGCATGTAAAAAAACAAAAAACAAAACAAAACTTTTAGCTTCAAATCCATAATAATTGCCTCATGCTTCATCATGTCATAATAAATTAAAAGTAAAGTGTATTAACATCAATGTTACTTTGTAGAGTCATATTTTTTCTTGGAGGTGTGTGTAACTGTGGATGAAGAGATGACACACAGTTGAAACAGCACCCTAAAATTACTGTATATAAATTTAAACAACAAAATAAAAAAATGTACATGTTGTGCGATTGTGTCTTTTGTCTTGTTTATGCACTTTGCACCTACTGTTTGTGTCTATATTCTGTAACTGCTCATAATTTGTATTTTTCCAACACCTGTGCCTCTATTCACTTCAAACTAAAATATTTGCCAAGTGTTTCTGAAAGGTTTGACAAAATTGACATTGGTTCTGTTTACCTAGCTGTAACCTAGAGCCCAAGATAACATTCCAGGCTTTGTTTCAGCCATGTGTTTGTTGTTTCATCCCAGAAATCAGCTATGCAGGAAAAAGGCCAAAAAATCCTTCACTGCACATGACACACTACAAACACACACACACACACACACACACACACACACACACACACACACACACACACACACACACACACACACACACACACACACAATGTTGGGCAGATTAAATAGCACTCCAAGGGAATTCAAGTTTTTCTTTTATTGATATACAAATTAAAATGATCTGTGTTCAACATATTTATCTTGGATTGTGGGACTCAAACGACATGCTTATTTAGCGACAGACACAAACACATACTGAAAAATCTCTCACACTGACATAAACACATTTCTAGAAACTGTGTCTCTGCTCTCACACATTTCTTAAAACTACATGATCATTTTGCAAATCATACTGTATTTTGCTTAAAATTGTAAACTGTGTTGATCAATTAAGAACACAAGCAGGTGTCATTGTTGTGTATGTCAACTAGAAGTGAAGACGGAAGAAGGTACAATTGGGCATTGCAATGTCATAATTAAGTATATTAGAATGGGATTTCTTCTCCTGCTCATTTTGTAATGACTCTACAGAAATAAAATGAAATAAAGTATTTAGATGTCCTCAGATTTATTAAAAAAAAAAAAATTCTGAAACTGCTTAAGTGATATTCACCTTTTTCTTTTTAGCAATCTAAATTATAACTAGTATTTAATTTTCAAGAGCTCACACTAGATATGTTAAATAGGGAACACCTGTGTTAATTTTAAATCCAGCTGTGTTCAATTCTGTGCTTGCACAATGAATATCTCTGACTTTGGGAGGTCTCACAGCTAAAATGGAAGATCAGATCAGTCCTGCTAAAGACCAAGAACTGCCTGTGAAGGCTTGAAACAAAGTTGTTAGGAGGAGAAAAAAAAGATGGAGAAGGCAAAGCTTTGAACCTTCTTAGGAGCACTGTGAAATCCATTATAACGAAGTGGAAAAAATGTGGCACAACCCAGACACTACCAAGACCGAATGCTCAAACAAGAAAGGCAATTGTCAGAGAAGTGTCCAAGAGTCCAGATACAAGACTAATGAGGTTACAGACTCACTGGCTGAAATAGGAGAACCTGTGGAGACCTCAACAATATCATCAACTTGTGACAGATCCAGCTTCTGTGGAAGATTGGCCAGAAGGATGCTACTTCTAAGAAAGGCCATGTTAGAGAATCTGAGATTCTGTGGAAAAAGATTTTGTGGTCTGACAAGACATTGGCCTAAAGCAAAAGCATATTTTTTGGTGCAAACCATATTTGATCCAACAAGCAGGTAACCCACCCATTCCTATAATCAAGCTCCATGGCTCTAGCATTGCTTTTCAGCAGGAGGAACTGGAAAACTTGTTGCCATCAAAGGCAACATAGATGTAGTCAAATATAAGCAAATTGTTGAGGGGAACCTGTTCCAGTCAGTCAGACATCTGTATTTAGGGCAAAAATATATGTTCCAACAGGACAATGATCCAAAGCACATGACAAACACTATAAAGGAATTGCTTGAAAAAATTGAAGGTTTGTGTTTTGGAGTCAAAGCCCAGACTTAAACCCTACTGAAAATCTGTGACCTGAAAATTGCTGTCCACCAACATTCTGCATCCCAGCATGTCTGGCGGCCTACAAACATGGCTGCCACGGACTACACTCCCCATGACACTCCTTCACTCCCACGCTCACAGTCACCCTCCTTCTAATCACACACCTGTTCATAATTTCCAAGTTTTCTCACACTCACATTATTTAAGGACTTTAGTTTGTTTCAGGCACCGCAAAGTATTTGTTCGTTCCTGTGTTCTGACAACTACCAAGCAATATTTCTGTGGACTGTGTATTCTGGCTCTGAACCTTGCTAACGATTTACGGATTTGATTTTTACGTTTTTTGTATTTGATCTTTTGCCTAATCTTTGATAACCCTGTTTGCCCGTGTATTTGAACTCTGCCCGTTTCTTGACCATTCTTCTGCCTCTCGTTTTGGAACTGTGACATTTATATATAACTGTTCCTAATAAAGTGATGAAATTGCTCTGTCCCTGCATCTAGCCTTCCCGTGTATTCCCTAACAGAATACTTCGCCTACCATGGGTGCAGCGGGGGAAATTCGTCAAGCGATTACGACTCACGGGCAGCTCCTCAGCGAGCAACAATGGTGTTTGGGAGAGGTCGACGAGAGCCTGCATCACCTCTCTCAAGTGGTCACCATGAGGACACCGCCCGCTGTGCCTGCTCCCTCGACCATGGCTCATCTGCCGATGCCTACGCCGGAAGTACGCCAGCGATCCTACATTATGTAAGGGATTTTTGCTACAATGTTCCCTGTATTTTGCGTGTCACGGAGACATGCCGGACACCGAAAAGGTTGCATGTTTCATGGTGCTGTTAACGGGCAAAGCCCTGAGGTGGGCCGCGGCAGTCCGAGAGCGAGGCGGAGAAGCTCTCGCCTCGTATGAACTATTCACTGTTATGTTTTGGCGAGTGTTTGACCATGCTCCCGACGACCAGGAAGTGGGGGAGCGCTTACTCACGCTTCGTCAAGGCTCCCACCGAGTTGCGGAATTCGCACTGGAGTTCTGCACCATTGCTGCGGGCAGCGGCTGGAACGATGTCGCGCTTAAGGCCACCTTCCGTCAAGGTCTCAACCCCATGGTTCTCACCGAGATGGCCTGCCGTGATGAACCCCTATCCCTCGATGCACTCATTGACCTCGCTATGCGTCTAGACCAGCTGCTTCACAGTCGCAGTTTTCCTCGAAGCCTCCCTGAACTGTCTCAGGGAGACAATGCTCACTCCCAAGGAGCCTATGCAACTCGGCCACACCAAGCTCAATGATGGAGAGAGAGAGAGAGGACGCGCCGAGAGCATCTCTGTCTCTACTGCGGCCAAGCTGACCACCTCATCCACCACTGCCCGGTCCACCCCTCGAATGTCTCCCTGGTGAGGGGTGGACATTGCACCCACTCATCCCTGGTGAGTTCCAACCCTTAAGTTGTCTCTCATGCTTTCACTCTCCCTGTCTTGCTCGAACATTCAGGCACTTCTTTTTTGTTCACAGCTCTGCTCGACTCCGGGATGGCGGGCAGCTTCATAGATGAGAGAACTGTGCGTCAGCTTGGCCTACCCACCAGCTCCCCAGTGCGCCCTCTCAAGATTCAGGCCATTGATGGTAACCCCATCAGTGGCGGCTTCGTCACTCACCGCACCCAACCCTTGGGGCTTCAAGTGAGCGCCCTACACCATGAAGAAGTGTCATTCTGGGTCACCACCTTCGCTCGATACCCCATCATCTTGGGCCTGCCCTGGATGGAGCGGCACGACCCACAGATTTCCTGGGCGGACTGTCAGATCACGGGCTGGTCGTACTTCTGCTGGCAGCACTGCCTCCACGCGCCCACACTGGTGGTCTCAGCCACGACCATCAAAAGCCCTGAAACTGAGTTAAAGGTCCACATAGCCCCCGAGTACTGGGAGCTCGGGGAGGTCTTCAGCAAGGCCAAAGCTGGCGGTCTCCCACCTCATCGCTCTTATGACTGCGCGATTGATCTGCTCCCAGGTATGACTCCACCACATGGACACATCTATCCCTTATCCCAAGCAGAGCATAAAGCCATGACAGAGTACATTCAGGAGGGCCTCCAACAAGGATATATCAGTCATTCCACTTCCCCGGCGGCAGCAAGCTTCTTCTTTGTGGCTAAGAAAGGAGGGGGCCTTCGACCCTGTATTGACTATAGGGGCCTGAACCAAGCCTCCATCAGGTACCCCTACCCTCTTCCACTCGTCCCCTCTGCCCTAGAACAGCTACGAGAAGCGTGCTACTTCACAAAACTGGATCTGCGTAGCGCCTACAATCTTGTATGCATACGAGAGGGGGACGAGTGGAAAACCGCGTTCAGCGCAGCTACAGGGCACTACAAATACTTGGTGATGCCATATGGGCTAACCAACGTGCCCTCAGTATTAAAGTGCCTTATCCTGAAGTGCTGAGGGACATGCTGGGGAAGTTTGTGATCGCATACATTGAGGATATTCTGGTTTACTCCCCCAACTATGATACTCATGTGGACCATGTGTGCCAGGTCCTCGCATGACTCCTGAAAAACCAGCTCTATGTAAAGGCAGAAAAGTGTGAGATTCACACAACCACCACCACCTTCCTGGGATATGTCATTAGCCCCGAAGGAGTAGCCATGGACCAAAGCAAAGTTACAGCAGTCAAACAATGGCCCACTCCGCAACCATCAAAGAGTTGCAATGTTTCTTGGGGTTCGTAAACTTCTATCGGTGCTTTATCTGGGGCTCTAGCTCAATTGTCCAACCTCTCACAGCTCTCTTATGCGGCAGACCCCGCTGTCTCCAATGGAACCAGGAGGCCGAGAGGGCCCTGTCCCATCTGAAAACTGCTTTTACCACCGCTCCCATCCTGAAAAACCCTGACCCCTCTCGTCCCTTCGTGGTAGAGGTAGATGCCTCCGAAAACAGGAGTGGGGGCCGTCCTGTCTCAGCGTTTTGGGGAGAAGCCCAAACTTCACCCCATAGCCTTTTTTTTCTAAGAAATTATCCCAGGTGGAAAGAAATTATGATGTGGGCGACCGGGAACTGCTAGCCATTAAGTTGGCATTAGAAGAGTGGCGACATTGGCTTGGAGGAGCAGAGCACCCCTTTATCATTTTCACCGACCATAAAAATCTAGAATATCTCCATACCGCTAAATGTTTGAATCCACGCCAAGCCCGTTGGTCCCTCTTTTTCACACCTTTTCAGTTTACCCTGTCCTACCGTCCTGGCACCAAGAACCTCAAAGCTGATGCCCTGTCCCATAGCCACTCTGGAGAACACCAGCCTGAGCATCCCATTCTGCCTCCTTCCTAGGCACACCTACCACCTCTTGGAGCCCAAATATTGGTGGCCTCACATGTTACGTGATATCCAGCAGGCTGTTAAATCATGCAATGTTTGTGCCCAAGCTAAAGTCGGCAAGCTTATGCCGCAGCGTGACTTCTAGCGATTGACTTCCTTACTGACCTCCCCAACTCATTAGGCAACACCACCATTTTTGTTATCATAGATCATTTTTCCAAATCCCTATGTTTGATTCCTCTCCCTAGTCTCCCGTCCGCCTTTTATGCCGCCGAACTCCTATTTAATCATGTCTTTCGTTATTTTGGCATCCCTGAGGATATTGTTAGTGACCGGGGACCCAATTCACCTCCCAAGTCTGGTCAGGTTTCATGGAGAAGCTGGGCGTGAATGTTAGCTTAACCTCAGGCTACCACCCTGAATCCAACAGCCAAGTAGAGCAGGCAAATCAGGAGATTGGACAAATGCTCCGTTCCTTCTGCAGCACAAACCCCTCGGACTGGTCACGCTTCTTGCCCTGGGCGGAGTACCCCCAAAACTCCCTCCGCCATTCAGCCACACAACTCACCCCGTTCCAGTGCACTCTGGGGTATCAACCTCCCTTGTTCCCGTGGAACGCCACTGCCACGGATGCCCCTGCAGTTAACGAGTGGTTCGAGCGTAGCGAGCAGGTATGGGCCGCCACTCTCCAATGGCTACAACAAGCGGCCCACCAAGCTAAGTCACAAGCCGACCGTCATCGACAAACTATGCCAAAATGTCGGCCAGGGGACTGGGTGTGGCTCTCAACCCGGGACCTCAGACCCAATCACCCATGCAAGAAGCTCTGCCCCCGATACACCGGTCCATTCAAAATCATTAAACAAATCAACGGGGTGACATACAAACTGGCCCTTCCCCAGCACTAGCGCCATCGTTCCACGTTTCCCTGCTCAAGCCCGTCAATCCAGGTATCCTTGCTACTGACCACCCTCACGACACCCCACCACCTCCACTGGAGGTCGGCGGACAACCGGCCTACCAGGTCAACCGTATCCTCAAGTCCCACCTCTGCCAAGGGCGGCTCCAGTACCTCATGGACTGGGAGGGGTACGGGCCTGAGGAGCAAAGTTGTGTCCCAGCCCAGGATATTCTCGACCCTGAACTGATCCACGAATTCCCTGCCAACACCCTGAATACCCAGGACCTCGACCCAGAGGCCGACCCAGGCAAGGTAATGCTCCCAGAGTGAGCCCTTTTGGGGGGTGGGGGGGGGGGGGGCTCTGTTAGGTCACGCCACAAGCGCGACTCCAATTCCCAGAATTCACAGCGGCCTACAAACATGGCTGCCACGGACTCGCACCCACACTCACGCCAAGACCCGGACTTCACTTCCCAGCATGCCCGGCAGCCTACAAACATGGCCGCCACGGACTACACTCCCCATGACACTCCTTCACTCCCACGCTCACAGTCATCCTCCTTCTAATCACACACCTGTTCATAATTTCTAAGTTTGCTCACACTCACATTATTTAAGGACTTTAGTTTGTTTCAGGCACCGTGAAGTATTTGTTCATTCCTGTGTTCTGACAACTACCAAGCAATATTTCTGTGGACTGTGTATTCTGGCTCGGAACCTTGCTAACGATTTACGGATAGTGGATTACTGCTCTTTCCCTTGGATTTACTGTTTTGTGGATACTGAACTTTGCTAACGTCTTTTGGATTTGAACTTTTGCCTAATCTTTGATAACCATGTTTGCCCGTGTATTTGAACTCTGCCCGTTTCTTGACCATTATTCTGCCTCTCGTTTTAGAACTGAGACATTTATATATAACTGTTCCTAATAAAGTGATGAAATTGCTCTGCACCTGCATCCAGCCTTCCCGTGTATTCCCTAAGACAAATCTGTAACTGCTGCAAAAGGACAATTCAAACTGAGCGGATGCAGGTGCAGAGCAATTTCATCACTTTATTAGGAACAGTTATATATAAATGTCTCAGTTCTAAAACGAGAGGCAGAATAATGGTCAAGAAACGGGCAGAGTTCAGATACACGGGCAAACATGGTTATCAAAGATTAGGCAAAAGTTCAAATCCAAAAAACGTTAGCAAAGTTCAGTATCCACAAAACAGTAAATCCAAGGGAAAGAGCAGTAATCCACTATCCGTAAATCGTTAGCAAGGTTCCGAGCCAGAATACACAGTCCACAGAAATATTGCTTGGTAGTTGTCAGAACACAGGAACGAACAAATACTTCGCGGTGCCGAAGTAAACAATACAACACAAAGAGAAATATTTGATGATGACTACTTAATGATATGTTTATATCTTCATATTCATATGTGGATTAGTATGTAAACTGGATTGGATTGTTGTCAATTTGACAAAATTGAGGATTTGTCTACTCTTATAAGCTGTTGTTTTGTTCAGGTTTGAAGTCCTCAAGTTCAAACCTACTTAGGAGCAAAGCTTATTCAATATAAAATCAAGAATAGATTGCACATTGAGAAGCATAATATGTAATCAGCAGAATTAGGCATTATACCAGCACTAACCACTTTATTAGTAACACCTGTAACTCATTCCTGCAATTATCCAATTAGCCAATCATGTAGCAGCAATGCAATACAAAAAAAATCATGCATGTCAATAGCTTCAGTTAATGTTTACATCAAACATCAGAATAGGGAAAAATTGTGATCTCAGTGGTCCATGACCATGACCATGACATGATTGTTACTGATCTCCTGGTATTTTCATGTACAACAGTCTCTAGAGTTTACACAGAATGGTGCACCAAACAAAAAACATCCACTGAACACCAAAAATGCCTTGTTAATGAAAGAGTTCAGGGTCAAATGGTTAGACCGGTTAGATCTGAGATGAAGGCTATGGTAACCTAAATATCCACTCCTTACAACCGTGGTGACTTTCTCTGTACACAGTATACAATTTCAGTTGGTTGTGCAGACATCGCTACAGATATTAACTTCCTTCCTTTCATTTCACCCCATAGGTTTGGGATCATACTTTCTAAATGGAGAGAAAAATCTTTCTCTCACACATGGAACAACAGGCGTGAAATCAGGAACTGAAATGTCACAGAGCATTGAAATGTCATAGAGCTCTAAATCCACACAATACAACCATAACTAGTCTAAACACAGATCATGGAGAAATATATCAAGTTCCTGCTTGCAAATAATTTTTACACTAAGTTTTAGTGTTAAGTAAATAAGTGTTAAATAAAATTAAGTTTATTGCAGTTTGATTTAACTCTCACAGATTTAACAATAAATCTTAGAATGCATGCATTTTTAATTGAGTCTAAGCTAAGTTTACAATGTACAGCTCGATTTTGGCTGTCACAAACAAAAAATTAACTTCATAAAATAATTATTTGGTCACAAGATGAGATCCATGGCCCTGGAACTTTTGTGAAATGCTCATCAGCAGCCAATTATTGCCACTGCGACACAGGACAGTTGATGACTGAAGTTCTGTAAGTGTCATCTTAAAGCCAAAGGAGGGTGGCACAGGATGCCACAAAACTCATGGGAGAATTACAAGTATGGTACTGACAATGGTGTAAAAAAAAGATTGCAAATGGACAGATGTCCTTATTACCTCAAGACACCATTTTCTGCATGGATTGTGCTGATTGATGACATAATATTAACGTAACGTAATTCACGACATAATATTAATGTAAACATAATCATTTATTTAATCCAGGTATTTTTTTAGAGGCTCTTTATTGTATAATCTTACATGCTGAACATTATCATACAGTCTGCAATTCAGTCAAGATTTTTGGGATCATTTCACACAGTGTGACAAGAAATAATTTTAAAAGAGCATTGTAATTGCACAGTCTGAAACTGGCTTAAGTGTAATAAGTGCCTTATGCTTGAAGTGGAATAAAAGTGCCAGTACTCCCCCTATTTACATATTGGCATGTGTATCAGCCAGTATTGGCTAATCATTAAGTATTACATTCTGAATTTCTACAGAGAATAAAAGATACTAGGAGATATCGCTGATGTTCACAACATACATTTATTTACTCAAAGGGACAACCATTTGCCAAACTTTTAATTTTATAACGTATAATAATAATAATAATATATATATATATATATATATATATATATATATATATATATATATATATATATATATATATATAATTTAATAATGTAATATCTGTATTTTACTATAATAATATAATAATATAATAATGCAATATCTGTATGATACTATATACTATTAGTTTTATTATTATTATTATATTATGTATGTGTGCGTTAATGGGAAATTTGTTGCATGAAAATACCTTATTCAGAAAATCCACTGAAAGGAGATATATGTGCATGCTCAGTTCGCAAGGATTTGTGGGTGCTAACAGATGCTTAGCTGTAGGCTAGGTGTTTAGGAATGGCAACTCAGGCATACTTAGAACAACCATGTATACAGGAATATTCCACTGCCTGTACACATATAAACATTGTATTCGGAATATGGCTACAACCTGAATATAGACTTTAAAAGGAATTTGATGTGCATGTAAACGTAATCATTGTTACCTACTCACGCATTCTCTCTGTGCCCTTTTGGAGCCAGGCCAACATTATTGGCATTGACGTTACTTAGCATTAATGTTACGTTACATAACAATAGACTAGCATTAAGGTTATCTTGAGATCTTTTTTTAAATTTATTTATCTTGAGACTTGTTGAGAGAATGGGAACAGGTGAGGATCACGTAGTGCCCCCTGAGTAATGTAGTTTATGTAGAGTAATTATGAATCACCCAGAACCTGATATAGAGAATGCAGAAAAGAGTACCGGCAGCTTGTGAGAAGTGCCGGTACACAAGAAAAAGTCACAGTACGCCAAAGAGTAAATGTAGAAGTGCCGGTACTGCATACCGGTGAGTATTCCATCAAATATTCCATCAAATTCTGTTTCCTGTGCTACAATTGACTAGTAGTACTTAAGTATTTGCAAGCAGTATGCCACTACTCTTTGGTATTTTCCAGTGAGGATTTCCCAATAATTGTATGATGTATTTCCATATTGCATGTTGGGAACTGCAGTGATTGGATATTGATGGATGTAAACAGAAAAAATATTTTCTGCCAAAATACTAGGATTGTGAGATGCAATACTGTGCTTTTTAAAATAATGAATAATATTAAAACTATATGCTTTTAAAATTCAAAAACCTTAAACAAATCAACTCTATGGTTGACTCCATTCTTACTCCATAATGACTTTATGAAGTGTTTTTCATTAGAAGCAAAAAAAAGGCTTGCAGCCAGAAGAAAAAACACATGCGCTCACATCCACACACACTTGACTCAAATCAATGTGAACCATTCATACTTTGTTTTTCCAAGGCATTCTCCTCTGGGACGAATTACAACCCACCGCAGCTTTATGGACCTGCAGAGAGAGAGAGAGAGAAAGTGAGAGAGAAAGATTTCCACAGTGGCAGATTACATGCACATTCTCCACAGTCAGGAGCAGGCCACTAGCTTTCTTTGACCCTCAAACACTTCCATCTTTCTCACTCAGGGTCACGGGTCCACCAGTTCCCTTGTGTGCACTCTCATAAAACTTTAGGGTGTACGCAATGAGTTCAAGTCCACTCTGTGTGGCAAAGTGTGTGCAACCACACATCATCCAACACAAGCTATGAAGTTGGCTAATGTCCAATCAAGCTTATAAAGTGAGATAGAGGAAAGTGAAACTGGTTGCAGTGATATGCACGAACACACGAGTACAGGCAAAAATACACAGTAAATAGTTCTAGTGGTGTATGTTCATTGACATTTAACCTTCTGAACCCAAAGGTTGTATGACTTCCTTAAACCCCCTCTAACGTCTGCAAACATCTGAGCAACTTACACCTCAGTGTTCCCCTGAGGCTAAGCCCCTACACCTCCCACCCCGCACATACTCACTGTCACATATACTGTTGGAGAGAATGGAAAGAGGGAAAAAAACTATGGAACCTCATTTCTAACAATTAAACATTCAACAGGGAGGACATGAACAGAAGAAAAATAAATTTTGCTTTGCTCTCTTTCATCCAGATGCTCCTTTGATGACAACCTCATGTAATCAACAATCAGTAATCATACTCTATGTCAATATTATAATGAAACTTCAAACTTAGATGATGCTGCGATTTAACCTTCTCTCACATGAAACATCACAAAAAAGACAGCTAAACTCTTTAGAAATATTTTACATAAAACAGTTCTAAAGGAATTAATGATCTTTCCATATCTGGCTGAACAAATTGATCATGCAAGCTTGACTTTGGTATGAGGATATAAAATTGGAAATTATTATGTTTTAAAGGTCAAGAAATTGACAATAAGTTTCAGAATAAATAATATTTGTTCAGATTTTTCTGACTTTTCCTCATAGTCCAACCTGTTCCAAATGGACAAATAAAATGACAAATGATATGAAATAAGTAATTTAGCCTTTCAGAGACACTAAAATATTAAAGGAAAATTCCACTCTAAAACACATTAAACATGTGCATTGAAATTTCATGTGCTTATCAATTCTGGTGCTAATTTGTTGGTTCACGCTGTATTTTCATTATTCCCGTGAGCAACTGGACTGATGTTACAGACATTGCAAGCCTATTAGATTTAATACAGTGGCATTTAATTGAAGACGAACTGTCAGTGATCTCAAACATAAGGGTTAATAGTCAGAATTAGCTTTTAGCTCCTAAAACAAAACCAGAGCAACAGCTTATTATCTGACTTACAATTTTCAGCATCATATTAATCAGAACTCCAGTGTAGAAGTAGTGGAGACAGCAAACATTGGACTCAAAGTTCCAGAATGCAATGCAGTGATATGATGCAGTTGAGCTGAGACTAGGCTTGACTAGTTAGTGCTCTACAAGATGACAAGCAGGGAGATGAAGCAGGGGCTAATTTCTACTGCACCACTATCACCAGGGAGTCAAACAGCATTGTGAGTAATGTAGGAATCTGTTTGCCAGAGTGAAAATAAACCAACATGTCAATGAAAGAAATTTAAACCAAAAAAAGACAGCTCAGAATTTCATTACAAAAAGTCATTCAGACACAACAGTTCAAATCTTGCCAAGCCTTGATTTTTAAATGTATTGTGAAACCCAAGCCAATTAACCTGATTTCAAATAATATATAAACAACCTAGAGATTCTTAATGAATATGGAATGTTGTACCTAAAGGCTAGAGCCACCTAGCACTTGGGAGAAGTAACTCACAGCTATTAATGTCTAAACCACTGGCAACAAAAGTGAAAATGTCCACATTGGGCCCAAAGTGTGTGTTTGGGGTCGTTATCATGTTGGCTGCCCTGCGGCCCAGTTTCCGAAGGGAGGGGATCATGCTCTGCTTAAGTATGTCACAGTACATGTTGGCATTCATGGTTCCCTCAATGAACTGTAGCTCCCCAGTGCTGGCAGCACTCATGCAGCCCCAGACCATGCCACTCCCACCACCATGCTTGACTGTAGGCAAGACACACTTGTCTTTGTACGCCTCACCTGGTTGCCGCCACACGCTTGACACCATCTGAACCAAATAAGTTTATCTTGGTCTCATCAGACCACAGGACATGGTTCCAGTAATCCATGTCCTTAGTCTGCTTAGTCTTCAGCAAACTGTTTGCGGGCTTTCTTGTGCATCATCTTTAGAAGAGGCTTCCTTCTGGGACGACAGCCATGCAGACCAATTTGATGCAGTGTGCGGCGTATGGTCTGAGCACTGACAGACTGACCCCCCCACCCCTTCAACCTCTGCACTCATATGTCTATTCTGCAAAGCCAACCTCTGGATATGATACTGAGCATGTGCACTCAACTTCTTTGGTCGACCATGGCGAGGCCTGTTCTGAGTGGAACCTGTCCTGTTAAACCACTGTATGGTCTTGGCCACCATACTGCAGCTCAGTTTCAGGGTGTTGGCAATCTTCTTATAGCCTAGGCCATCTTTATGTAGAGCAACCATTCTTTTTTTCAGATCCTCAGAGAGTTCTTTGCCATGAGGTGCCATGTTGAACTTCCAGTGACCAGTATGAGAGAGTGTGAGAGTGATAACACCAAACTTAACACACCTGTTCCCCATTCACACCTGAGACCTTGTAACACTAACTAGTCACATTAAACTGGGGAGGGAAAATGGATAATTGGGCCCAATTTGGACATTTTCACTTAGGGGTGTACTCACTTTTGTTGTCAGCAGTTTAGACATTAATGGTTGTGTGTTGAGTTATTTTGAGGGGACAGCAAATTTACACTGTTATACAAGCTGTACACTCACTACTTTACATTGCAGCAAAGTGCCATTTTGTCAGTGTTGTCCCATGAAAAGGTATAATAAAATATTTACAGAAATGTGAGGGGTGTACTAACTTTTGTGAGATACTGTATATATAAGCTAACAGAGACCAATTAGCAGAGCTAGCATCATTGTTAGCAAAGTGAGTTCTTAGATTTATAGGTTCAGTTGAGGCACCATATTGCTCTTGATACTCTTGACACAGGACTGTTAAATATGATCTAAGACAGGTGCTATACGGGAGGATTGATCAATGTCCTATATTTGTGAAAAAGTGAAATAAATGATACATGAAAAATCTTTTGTAAAAATAAAAACATGTGGTAAGTCTGAAAAGTACACACGAAATATGAAAAATGTGTGAAACATAACATGCGAAGTTCATGTGACTTTTCTGTAAGAGCAATTTGTTGAAAACAAAAATTGTGAATAAGGTGTGATTTTGAACATAATCTTGGTGTTTTCTGTTGTAATTGTATATGCTTTTGCCAGCAAAAAAAAAAAAAAGACCCAAACAAACAAAACAAAACAAAAAACATTTATACTTTTGCTGTGTGCATATTTGGTTTTATTTCCTCAACCATCATTAGTATCTTTTTAATTTTTATTTCTAACGTCTTACTTTTTATCATGCATATTTCACAGCATATGGGTATTATGCCCTAAATATCTAATAGACTTTACCTAACACTTTAGATTACATTGGCTTCCATTTTTCTCCTGTATTTATCATATTCACCTTTTACTTTTTAAAAACATACTTACCTTTGGGCATCCTACAGATAGTAATCATGTATTTTTTAAATCAGTACTGGAGGGTATGAACTGAGTTGTTGAGAATGGCAGATGGCTGTGTATATACAGTAGGTATATATGTGAGTATGTAACCTGTATCCTTTCCCACATCTGTTTAAGGCAACAGGAGGACAAGTAGCTCAATCCCTCTTCTTATCTCATCTGTTCTGACAGTTAGAATGTGTTTGTACAAAGATGAATTGAGCTGATGGTTTGCGAGTCAGTTGTGGGAAAAAAACACTGGTTATTATTATTGTCCAATTGTGTACATTTAACAAATATACATTTAACTGTCGAAGAACTGTCTTGCAGCAATAACAGTTCAATGCATGTTAATTTGTAGATTTCTTTAAAAAATACTGTTGGCCTCTAATTGTAGGAATATGTGCGTGCAGATAGCTCTGCACATTCCAATTCCCCCGTAGCGTAAAAAGCATTCTCAAAGGACTAGTATACAAAAGAATGAATCCTTCATGAAATTTTCCAAGACTTTGGCCAAAATCTGATGAAAAAAATGTGTTCTCCATTCCATTAGATAATGGTAGTGGTAAATTGTATGGCTTGCTACACTTTTATGTGCTGTTTATAAAATCAGAGTGTTCTAGTGTGCACTCATCCTCTCCATGATACTCTCCAAAGTACAATGTCCATCCATCCATTTTCTGTACTGCTTGTCCTACCAAGAGTCGCAAAGGGCCTGGAGCCAGGGAACTTGGGGCATGAGGTGAGAAACACCCTGGATGGGGGGCCAGTCCATTGCAGGGCACATTTGCACACACACTCACACACTATTGAATGTCAATCAGCCAATCAATACAACACATGTTGTCTGGGGGAGGAAACCAGAGTACCCAGAAGAAACCCCCCAAGCGTGGGGAGAACCTGCAAACCCCATGCACACAGGGCAGAGGTGGGAATCAAATCCCCAACCCTGGAGGTGCGAGGCAAATGTGCTAACCCCTTTTAGTAACAGAATTATTACTGATATTTTTTGTGGTATTTTATTGGTATTTTAATCATTTCCAATCAAGTGCCTATATAGTCCTTGGTTATTGATGTTAAAATGAACTGTATTAGCACTGTACAAATATTAGGGATGTAAAAATATTGGGGATGTTTTTTTAAAAATTTTTTTTAGAAAGCTTGCAAAAAAGGTTCAGAGGGCAATGGGTTGAGACTAGAGGAGTGCATCAGGACTGGGACCCCATGGGAAACAACAAAAAAGGCACAAGAGTGAGTTGTTTTTTCATGTGCGTGTGAGTGAACAGTCAGATATGAACCTTGTGGGACAAAGTCCACATTCATTCATTAATTCATAATACTTTGTAAATGAAATGAAATTAATTATCTTTAATTTAAATTAAATTAAATTAGGCTACTTATTTGTGTATATTTTGGGAAATAAAACCAACAAAATTCATTAGAAAATATCTTGGGTTGGTATAAACAAAAAGAAGAACTGTGAGAATGTTATTTTAAAAATGTTCTGTGCACGTCTCTCGTCTTTTGCTCATTTATTTCCCCAGTTTGGTCACTTGCAAATTATCACCCACCAGCCAGTTGTCCTCTATCATATGACAGCTACCATTCATGAAGCTACCACACATGCTTCTTCTGCGACACATGAAGCTAGCCAACCACAGCTTTTCGAACTGCTGCATCACAGGGCAACGTAACACACTCAGAGGAAAGCACTATCTGCCCTCTTCCACGTACATAAGCTCACAGACACCTATGATTGGCTAGTATCACTGTGATAGACAGGGGGGAGAAAGTAATGTCAAAGTGTTTGTATGTCATTAAAGAAAGCAGCATATTATGTAAGACCCCACTTTTCAGACAAAAAAACACAATGAAGGCTGCTGGGTTTTGCTGCAAAAATAAGAAGCGAGTGCAACAGTTAAAATCTCCAGAAGAACTGTGATTGGTTCTGCAAGATGCTCATTAAAACTTACCAGCTAATTTCCTTATAAAACTGCAAAAATTGTACCGGAGACTACTATTTTTTATTTTAATTTTAATTTTTTGGCACACCAAATATTGACTTTGTTTTATTTACTACTGTTTACTGCTCTTTGCAGTATTTTTTTTAATGTAGAAACATTTATTTTCATTATTTTGAAGGCATCTTTGCTCTACAGCATTTTTTTTTGCATGTGCCTAAGACTTTTGCACAGTACTGTACATGTGTAAGCCCTGCCAGTTACACTGCCATTTCTAGATCTAGGATTTTTTGCTAGTGTTTTCCCTTGCTTTTGGGGGCATAGTGGTAGGGTTCATATTTAAGAACTATTTTTTTGTAACAGATTGTTGTATAATGATTGTATGTCATTCTATGATGATTATAAGTATGATGTCACACATATGATGTCACAAACATAAAGCAACTGCAATCGCATTTTACCTCACAGAATCAAATGGTAAACCTAATATCTTCCACTGTCTTTCAATATGACAACTATTGTAGATATGATGGCTATTATTGCACACAAGGCTCACAAAAGTCAGATAGATCAGTTGTAATGCAGTTTATGTAGAACATGCTTCCACATCTGGAAACAAAGGGTTTTTATGTCAAATTTTTATGTCAAATTTTGTGCAAAAGATTTCAGTAATTGTATAATATCTACTGCAAATGTAATATGATTGTGTACAAAACATTTTGTTGAAGATATTAAGGATATATATGAAGTATAAAGTTTATATAGACTTGTTTATTCACATTAAACAAATGTGATAAATAGAAGACAAAACATGAAAAACTGCCAGAAAGAGACTGAAAAGGGAGAAGAGGCATCTTGAAAGAAAGTGGCATGAGAAAGTGAGACTTGAAAAACTTCACTCAGAGACAGGGACATAGAGGCATGGAGGTGAATGACTGAGTGAATAAAGCCCCTGTGGTGCTGTTGCTCTCTCCTTCTTTAAAAGTTTGCATGAGGCAAGCCAACGACAGCCTGCGCTCATTGGCACGCTCGACCTGAACTGTAAACCCGAGATGACATTCCCTCATTAGCCCTGTCGCCCTACCAGCCACATGGCTATTTAGTGTACCAGGAATGCCATTGTTGAAATGCCAGGGTCAGGTCAAAGGCCACTCAAAATATTGATGAACTTTTCTAAGAGGCACCAAGGTTTAGAACAGCAGGGGGTATGGAGCACACACACACACACACACACACACACACACACACACACACACACACACACACACACACACACACAGAACAGAGGATGTGGACAAACACAGAGAGGCTGGTGAAGTCACACTGCCGCAGGCTCTCTTATGAGGTGTTATTCACTCTTTACTCTTTAATTTTGTGTATATATTAGAGCTAAAGTTTAAATAACAGCACTTCACACACATGCACACATTATTACAATCTGTCTTATACAGTCTATCCTGTTTTATCACACACTTACACACATGCACTAGCACACACACACACACACACACACACACACACACACACACACACACACACACACACACACACACACACACACACACACACACAGAGCATTGTGCTGGGTGATTGACTGACTTGGGTGAGGATTGCATTTAGAAAACTCTGCTCAGTCACTGCTCATCTGTCAATACACACACTCATCAGACCATGAAATTCTGAAGGATTCTCAACACATTGAAAGTGTGCAAGCACCAGTAAAGAGGCTAGACAAGAAAACCTAATGGAGGACTCATTCATTAAATAACTGCACACTGAATAGAATGCAAAACCTCAGGGAAATAGCTTCAAGAAGAGAAATGCAGTAGTTCACTTAAATCGATTAAGCTTTGAACCTGACAGAAGAACAAAATTCACTGGGAAGCAATTTTCTTGGTAAGTGAAAAAAAAGCTAATACAATTAATAATGCATATTATGAGACTTTTAAAAATGTATTTTATGCACACCACTTATTATTATTATTATTATTATTATTATTATTATTATTATTATTATTATTGATCGTAATAATTTCATGCAGTAAATTCCTGAAAAAGTTCCTCAAAACTGACAGTTAATGTAACTGTAGAAGAAAAACGTGTATTACGAAATAATTTTTCATAGTGCGTAGTGAAGGTTTATAGTTCAGATATGTGAGTGAGATGCAAATACAAGTACTCTTACTCTCTCTCTCTCTCTCTCTCTCTCTCTCTCTCAGTGTGTGTGTGTGTGTGTGTGTGTGTGTGTTCATTTCACACATATTTCCTTTTCCATTTTCACATCGAACAGTCGCAGTGACCTCAGTTTTTTTTATTTATTTATTTATTTATTTATTTATTTATTTTTTTTTAAATTACAGCGCGATCCGAGGGAGAAGGCAGCCATGTTCAATGTTACTTTTCGCGCTGAATGATCAGCTTGTTGAATTCGTGCTCGGCCTTAACGCTCGGCTTAATCGCGTCTTTTCTCACGGATTTTAACTCCCATTAAAGCTCTCTTTACGCTTTAGTCTGCAGAGATAGACAGACAAAATGCACGTGAACAAACTTCAATAGAAATTAACGTCAAAGTAAATAAACCATGAAGTTGCATTAAATTGCCAGGAATGCATCCAGATGTTCTCTCTCTCTCTCTCTCTCTCTCTCTCTCTCTCTCTCTCTGGAGTTCACTTCAAATGTGATATATAGGCTAATGTAATGGCTGATCCAAGACGATGCAGAGAAAATATTATATCCCACATTTAACCGACTGACGCAACGAAACGAACAACCAAATCCAAATGATCATCATTAAGCAATGCAATTCAACAGCAGTGGACAGTACATTAAAGGCCTCACAGAAATGTGGCATTAACCTGAATACCGAGAATAACAGAATAAATGTTCTTTAAACATCTGATAGTTTTGAATATCCGCTTGTTTCACCTCCTCATCGTCAGAAACGTGTTGCATGACCCGATCTCTTAAATGTCCTGTTTCTTTAGAAAGAAACATCTGTGAAAGGATAACAGGCTGTGCCCTGAGATTTGTTTCAGAGTAAAACCTAAGCAATATTGTTTTTTTTTTTTTTTTTTTTTTCTTTTATTCTCGCCTGCTCTCTTATGGGAAACTGAGACAACCCGACATGCCCGAAAACAGCTTCTGGCCTGCGGCCGTTTCGGTGATATTGCGAAGCGTGCAAAGCTATTTCCTTCACTATTCAAAGCTGTAATTGGTGTGGAAGTCTGTAGCGGTTTGGGAAAATGTTTGGACTACACCATGCACGCGTCTTCCTTCTTGTGTTTTCCAAGCTGAAAGGTAAACCGGTTTATTCGTTAACGACAAAGACCTATTCCCCTGCACTGCTATTCTCTGTAGCCAGTAATGACAATTCATTTTTCATCCATTACGGCTGTCACGATAAGTTTACGTTGTCGTTAAAATCGACTGTTCACAGAAACAAACATTTCGCCGACTGCGCCTTATCTCCACGCCTAAGCGTAAAAGATGTGCTATTACCGAACTTCATCTGATAATGGCGGGGCGGCCATCTGTGTTAGTTAAAGCGGCAGTGAGCGCCCAATTTCGCCGATAAGAATCTCGGGAATTTTTCCCTCGGTCAAATAAGAAATCTGTCCCAGTGGAGAGATCTGGAATTTCCTCTCGGTTTATCGCGCATCCATGCCGCTGCTCGGTGCGTCAGGAGTCCCGCGTTTCCCTGTATCCAGTTAAGTTACACAGCGAGGGAATCCTGTTTATTGCAACCAAATAGTACGCAGATTTCTAATAAGCCATTTATTTTTTGCATTTCGTGCGTATGAAATCTACAGAAAAGCTACGATCGCTAAACCCGTTCTTCGCGCTAACATTCGTAATTTAGGCGACTCCTGCAAATTCTTAGAAATCTGAACGTGGACATTAAAGAATGGGAGCAAAACGATTAAAGGCGAGCGAGCCGGATGATCGGAAAAACGAGAAGGGGGAAAGAAGCATGTGGGGCATGTGGTACTCAGATGTTGGTGACAGGTTGCTGTGTGTGTGTGTGTGTGTGTGTGTGTGTGTGTGAGAGAGAGGGAGAGAGAGAGAGAGAGAGAGAGAGAGAGAGAGTTGTCATATAGGCGTAAAATGAATGATTAGGTCTTATTCTAAATACTATAGGCCTAATGGAAGGTGCAGCCCAGCACCTCCCCTTAAAAACGAGTAAATATAACATCACGCGTCTTCGTGCGCATTAGGGTTGTTGAATGACGGTAAATCAGTTACTTGCTCCTCACATCTGGGCGCGATTAAGACACGCAGGCTTAGTTGTTTTCTCCCCCCACCCCCACCCCCCACCATTATCGTGCAGATGTGCAGATGTTGCGCTCTACGCAGTAAAGTAGGATTTGGCGGATTGGCGTATAATTATTTAATAAGCGTATTCGAATGTAGAGGAAGGTTTGTCGGTGGTAGGTCTGACAGCGCTGCACGCTGCATCACTTAATACATTGATTCAGAATAGTCCTAGTGGGCGCACTCAACGACGTTCCTGGCGCAATCAGTAATTCATTCTTAAAGCGCATCTGACTCCCGCGGCAAGCGCCATCTGGATTACAGTTTTGCCACTAAAAATAAAACCCTTATGTTAAACAGTCGAGTCAATGAAAACGTCCTTAAATATGAACAGCCTATTTTGCCATATAGGGCAAAATATGCCGAGCAGTGCACAACAAGAAGAGGCTGGCTTTGTTGTGGGAAGTTAGTGGGTTAGCTAAGCGGACGCGCCTGTTTCGCCTGCAGCCAAAGGAAATTCTTCCTGCACAACACCCTCTCCACCCCCCACCCCTCACTTAAGTCAGAATGAGTCGCCTCTAGTCTCGTTCGCGCGATTTCAGGATGTGCGATACACGTGCATGCGCTGGATCTTATGTGAGATTTGAGGACCACACTGCCATTGCAGTGATATATCTCCGTTTTCATTGTGAGCAAAGCCAGGTGAGCTATGCGAATTCCAGCAACATGCAAATATTACAGGATATTTTACAGGTAAATTAATACATAAATTGGTAAAAATTAAGAACATGTTTGTGACTGCATGACTGACCTTTGGCTCTGCAGCAAAATCATTACATCGCAGATTTGTGCTCGAATTTACATCTCTTTTTCTCCTTGTGGGCAAAGTCACTCAGCCAGTTCTAAAAGTAGCACTAATCTAGGGATGTTTTAAGATAAAAATGAAAAAAGTCAGCAAAAGTCGATTAAGGGAATTCTGGTTAAATCAGGGATATATGCATATTTAACATCCCCCAGTGTTATGTGTTGAAACGCAAAATTGAAAATTTGGTATTAATTCTCTTATTTCTTCAGGGAACAGATAAGGCGAGAGGTCACAAGCTAAACAAACGATGCTGAACCGTTCAAGAGTGACCGTAGACCCGAAAACACGTACAGAGTCTAGGAGGGATCAGTGTGGCACCATCAAATGTCTCCCTCGCACACACACACACACACACACACACACACACACACACACACACACACACACACACACACACACACACACACACACACACAATGTGTTCAATCAAATCTCCATACCTAGCAGAGGCTCTGTTGTTATCTGCATTTGATGACATGATCTGAGTGAATATTGTCCGAGACGCGAAGACTTAACAACGCCATCTGGTCCAGTGCAGCGTCGCCCAGAGGAAAACATCTTTTACTTCTGTTTCCTATAATAGCAACAATGCGGGGGGGGGGGGGGGGGGTATTTTTATTAAGAAATTATTAAAAGATTATATTCTAGTTCTTATGACCTATAGAGGAAAAAAGAAAAAGTGAACTGTAATTTAATCGTATTACATTCTCACACTGAACGCTTTCTCTAACAGGATGCTCGTTTGGGAAAAGAAGAAGCTTTGGGGAAACTGTTCTTTTGCCGCAGACCCAATAGACACATAGACATAGACACAATCGGTGCCATAGATACATAGCTTATCCTATATAGACTACGCACCGGTTGTTGTTGAATAAGTTGTTCATTTTGCCTATTGCCATTCAAATCGGTTGCACTGAATACTTTAAAACAACTAAATAATTAGCAAATGCAATTTTTTGCTAATTAAATAGAAGGATATATTTCCATATAGATGATAAATAAAATATACTGGTATAAATTTAGAGTAGGAAACTATGCTTTTTATTTTTTATTTTTTATTTTTGAGGACTATGTGGTTAATTTCAAAGTTAATTTCATAACTAGCGTCATAAACCAGATAATACATTCACAGAGTAGCCTAGTTGATTGTGTAAATGTATAAGTAAAAACAAAACAAGACAAAACAAAAACAACAAAAAAACTCCTTTGTGCGCTACAACACATAGGCCTACTTTCACATTTTGGTTGAAGATCCTAATAATAGCAGGTAGGCCTACTGAAGAAAAACTAAATTACAAGAAGTGCTAATTATGCATTTCTCATACTTTGTATGTGTTATAGAGTGTAGTTATCATTATTTTACTTAATGTAGAAATTTATGGTAACCTAAAAGTAGACTAACCTAACCTTAGACCTATATATTCTACTATCACTATCATCCATGCGACCCCCCCCCCCCCCCAAATGTTTAAATAACGGCACTATAAAAAAGAGGTTCCAAATAGAAACAATTCATTATGTTTGCATTCTGTACTGAAACATAGTGCTTATTATTAATTAGCATTTTTAACATTTTTATAGAACTGAACGCAGACCAGACAATGAGGTCACGTGCAACGAGAACAAGACGGCATTTTCATCTTAATAAAAACAAAAACAAAAACACCACGTTGTTAAAGCTAAATGCCATTGATTGTTTTCTTGCAATGAAGTGAAAACAATGTTTAGCCTCCGCAGTTTCAGCCAAGTATTGATAAGAAATTTCTCAGACTGATTACAAAGAGGAAGAAAAACTACTTAACACATAATAATAATAATAATAATAATAATAATAATAATAATAATAATAATAATAATAATAATAATAATAATAATGGATGATGATGATGATCGTCTTCTTCTTCTTCTTCTTCTTCTTCTTCTTATTATTATTATTATTATTATTATTATTATTATAAAACCCCAAGAACAAACACACGCAAAATTCGAATTATAACGAGCGAACAAAAAGATTTCGATTAATTTCATATGAAGCAAGTGTACATTTTAACCTTAACTATTTATAATAGTGAGGCACTCCGGGTACTCAAATTAATTTATTTTGAGTAGTAACAACAACAACAACAACAACAACAACAACAACAATAATAATAATAATAATAATAATAATAATAATAATAATAATAAGAAGAAGAAGAAGAAGAAGAAGAAGAAGAAGAATAGACAGAATATTAAAAGTGGGAAAAATATTAAATTAAATAAATAATAATTTAATATATAAATAAGTAATAGGTTAATTAATTATTTAATATCTAAATATACGATATTTTGGCCAACATTCCCACCAATAAAATGAAAGCCATGGGTGGTTTAAGACAGCGATGCAAGCTCGTTTTATTTTTTTCAAAACCCACGAACCCAAATCCTTCCAAACTTCCTCATTAACAAGAGACTAATAGCAAAACAGCTCCTTTTTCAGTTCCCTTATTTTCTGTTATATATTTCTGCTACCCCTCTCAGTCACTGAAAATGCAGACGGGAACGGTTTGATTAACGCTCCAAAATCGTCACTCTTTGTTCAACAGATGTTTCAGGGCAAATGTGATCTGCACATGGTTTGGTGAATACGTATCTGAAACCAATTATATGCGACGACATAAATAACCCCCGTAAATTCCCAGGTCGTCTAATTATAGTTGTAAACCCTAACTAGATAATGTTAATAGCAGATGGCAACGTAGCGCATATTAACAGCATATCGCTGTGCGTGTTCATTGAAAGGGTCGCTGCGGAAAAGCCGAACACGCTTCCAAATGATAGGGCGCCGGAGTAGCGCGAGCCAAAGATTTAGGGGGGAAATAAAAAAGAGCAGAAACCATTTAAAACCGTGTGTGTGTTTCAAAAATATACAGCCCACTAGTCCTTTTAAACGCAAAAATAAATAAAAAAATTAAAAGAAAACGTACAGTACTGTGCAAAAGTTTTAGGCACCCTTTTTTTTTTAGAACAAACTTTGTTATAGATTTTTATTTTATGACTTCTACATTATCAAGTCCGTACAAAATTTTTTTAGATTCCCAAACATTAGTTTTCTAGCACAAAATTAAATGTTACAGAAAAATGTTACATATATGCATATTACGTAAGAGACCACTTTTCAGACAAAAAACACAATGAAGGCTGCTGGGTTTTGCTGCAAAATTAAGAAGCAAGTGCGAAAGTCAAAGACTCCAGAAGAACTGTGGCTGGTTCTGCAAGATGCTCAATAAAACTTACCATCTAATTTCCTTATAAAACTGCACAAATTGTTCCGGAGGCTACTATTTTTATTTTTTTGTCACACCAAATATTGACTTTGTTTCATTTACTATTGTTTACTGCTCTTTACGGTATTTTATTTTATTTTTTTAATGTAGAAACATTTAATTTGATTATTTTGAAGGCATCTTTGATTTACAGCATATCTTTGTATGTGCCTAAAACTTTTGCACAGTATATGTGTAAAAGAAAATGTAAATGCAATGACTTAGTATTTATCTACACATCAGTTGCTCAGTGCTGAAAATGAATTAATCAATTCAAACCTCTCCAGTAATCATTTATGTCTAAAATAATTGCTTACGACCTCCATAATAGTTATCTAACAACATTTACATTTAGGCTGAGTTGGCTGAATTAAACTCTTTATTAGTTTCTAAACTTTAGAAACCTCTGGCCTGGTTTTAAAAGGAATTTGGACTACTCTGTGGCCTGCGACCTTACTCCCATAAAGTAATTGTGATTGTTTTCTGAACAAACACATGGCTTTGCCTTTTGTTGCTCCAGCATTGTGTATTATGACGAAGGACGCAGTGCATGAGTGTGACCCAAAATGCCATGTGACCTTGCCAGCAGAAAGTTGTTCAAATGTCCACCAAGGCCAGGTCCCCCTTAACGATCTTTCTCACAGTGGAGTTATCATAATATTTTTCTTGCAGATTTCCAGGCGCTCATACTCCTCACAGACACCAAGTATTTGCATGCTCAATTCCCAAAGTGGTGCTTTGAATGATGACTGGTTTATTTTTCAACAAGATTACCATGCAGGAAGAGATGTTGCCGCTCAAAAAGTCCCCCTTTAAAATCACTTAGATGGAAATGATCTAGCCTAAATGGTTCTTCCCATATTTCACTGTCTTTCTAATGAAAAATCTAATCTATACTGTTATACTTCACAAAATGTTATGGTTCTAATTCCCTAGAGCTATTCTGTATTGTATTTTTTAGTATTCAAATATCTCCTATGGTCAGTACTTGATCCCTTAGAATTCTGGTCCCAAATAATCATGCTACAACCTATATCAATATTTGTAGTAGTCTGGAAGTTCACACTTGGATTTGTCGCCTCTGGAGAGAGATTACTACCTCCCAACCTTTGCTTACTCACATTCTATAAATTCTTTTTCCAGCATATAGCCTATCTGTTAGAATTATTTATTGCCTCTTGAGATGGTAACTGGAGCAAACCCAGCAAAGACACTTGCTTCCACTTGAGCTTCTTGTCAGAGAATGGGGCTCCTGGGGATGTGACATCATGCATTCTCTCTGTGAACGCTGAACCTTGCTTGTGCACTCTCTAAAGGCTGCCATGGTGCTTTGATTAGCTGGCTATCATCAGATCAGCTCCACAGGCATTGCCTTCGGTCCTTCAAACAAGAGCTTCTGTTCACATACTCATTCTTTTAGAGCAGCATATCGCCAATTAACACCTAGGCCATCATTAATGAGACAGTGGAAGCTTTCTACTCAAGAACTCAAGAACTTTTCAAACAGCGAAGCTCAGAGAGGCCATTCTCAAGCAGGCATTCTCTCAGAGATTCATTGCTCCTATTGACGTGCCTTCATCCAAAACACTTGTGCTAAAATTGTAAAGATGCTCGAGTTGTCAGAATAGGCTTATATTCAGTGCTGGGCTAAGTAGCCATTAAACTGGTCTCAATAAAACCCATAGTAAACTACTCTTCCTTAGTCAGCCATAGTAATCTTAGCTATTTAACATGGCCTCATGGTTTCAAATTTGTAAGAATTTGTACAAACCAAGTTATATAAAAATTATGAAAGTTTGCTTGTAACTTATCCATACTAAATGAAATGATCATATCATATAGCAATGATATATAGTTAGTATATATGCTCATATACTTTTTTTTTTTTTTTTTTTTACTATTAATGGATATTAATGGAGACAACACTATGAAATAAGACGCATATGGAATTATGCAGTGAGTAATGAAAAAATGAAACCTAAAGTAAATTCTTAACAGTAACTCTTGGGAACTTCTCAACCAACTTCATATGGGGCCACCCAAAAGCCTTATCAAAATGTCTTTAAGACATATTCTCCAGCAATGGCTCATCCATATGGAGCAGTGGGGCAGAGCCCTCCATAGATATCAGCTGTTCAGCAAATGTCAAGTCCTCATTCACAAATCCATGCATTTTAAATTCCTTTGATAATAATAATAGTAAGTAAATAATAATTACCTCTCTTGAGTAAACAATTATTTAAAATGTTGCTATTAGACAGATATAAGCAGATGCTCCTCTGATTTGCTTGCCCTTCTAGATATTGCACTACACCATTTAATTCCATAGAGTTATTATTGCACCTAGTGGTCAAAAATGGGAAATTCAGCAAGTGCTAATAGAGGTCCATGGGCTGATATAACATTGCCCCATGCTCATCTGAGGATCAAATGACAGGATTGTTAATAACAGAGTTGCCAGATGGGGATACTCTGCAGCCGCAAATATCTTGTTTTATAGCAAATAATCTTAAATAATCAAATGTATTTTCAAGGACAAAGACAAAGTAAAAGTGCACACAGTGTGTGTATGATGTACAGAACCATTTCTATTGTAAGATACATTGCAAAAATGAGGGAGAGGGAAATTGGGATTATGGAGTGCATAATGTCTATACATCAGAAATGTGTGTGCACCACAGTTACCTTGTTTCCCACAGAAAGACAGAGAAAAAGAAAAATGTATCCCCCTTTTGGGGCTAATTACTTTGTGCAGTTTTATAGATGTAGTCAGAAATTTTGGCAGTCCTGGTTAATAGTTTAACACAGCTGAAAAAAAGGTACTTCTAAAACCAAGCTGTTACACCGTATGCCAATTGACTGTATGTTGTTGACCCTCAGCTGCCAATAATGGAGTTACTCTAAAAATCACTAGATAGTAGCCTATAGCATATGTCAAGTGTTCTAGAAACTGTGATGGAAACTCCTTCCGTAAATGTTAAATAAATGTTTCTTTGTTAAACAACAACAGCCAGTGGTATTGTCAGAACTGCTGTTATAGAAAATTAATCAACAGTTTCTGGCCAATCAGAATTGAGAATTGCTGTGTGTTAAAGCATTAGGGTCATAAAATTGTCATGTAATTGTCACTGAAAATTTACTGTATATCCATATTGTGATCAGTTGTTTGTACAAATTGAATAAATGACAGAAATGCAATAATAGGTCTATAGGAGAGACACAGAGAGCAAGCATATGGATTACTTGCACACACACACACACACACACACACACACACACACACACACACACACACACACACACAGACACACACACACACACACACACACACACACCTGGTTTATAATTTTATTTACCACAGAGCTAAAAAGGATGCTATGTAGAGTGGTCAAATAGGGAGTGTGTGTGTGTGTGTGTGTGTGTGTGTGTGTGTGTGTGTGTGTGTGTGTGTGTGTGTGTGTGTTTACATCTCCACACACATATACACTGCACAGAGCCAGATAAACAACAACACTAGGCTTTTCTCTTCTCACGCAAAACCATGATACAGGCAATGGCAATCTGTAATCAATCTGCCCAGTAATGAAGAAGAGATATTGTTGATGTTCTAAAGAGCCAGCATTTCTATGCAGAATAAAACGCATGCAATTCTTTTTACAAGGCCCTACATGCAATTCTTTTTTCAAGGCTACAGGAAATTTGTGAATTAACCAATAGAACACTAATATCAAATCTCCCCTTTATCTGCAAGATCTTAGAAAAGGTTGTAGCACAGCAGCTATGCTCATACCTAAATAGGAATAACATTCATGAAATGTATCAGTCAGGATTTAGGCCTCATCATAGTACAGAGAGCACTGGTTAAAGTGGTAAATGACCTACTACTGGCCTCTGATCAGGGTTGTGTCTCCATGCTTGTGTTGCTTGACCTTAGTGCAGCTTTTGATACAATTGATCATACTATTCTCCTTGGTAGACTAGAAAACGTTGTTGGCATTAAGGGAATGGCCCTCACCTGGCTCAGGTCTTATTTGACTGATCGCTATCAGTTCGTAGATGTAAATGGTGAATTCTCTATGCATACTGAGGTAAAGTTTGGTGTTCCACAAGATTCTGTTTTAGGCACACTGCTTTTTTCTTTATATGCTACCTGTGGGTCAAATTATTCATAAACATGGAATTAGCTTCCACTATTATGCTGATGACACACAGTTGTATGTCTCAGCAAAGCCAGATGACAGACACCAGCTTAATAAGGTTCAGGAATGTGTAAAGGACATTAGACAGTGGATGCTTATTAACTTCCTCTTACTTAATTCTGACAAGACAGAAGTACTTATTCTAGGACCACATGCAGCTAGAAGTAAGTTTTCTGATTACATAGTAACTCTGGATGGCCTTTCTGTTTCTGTTTCATTTTCATGCAGCAGTAAAAGACCTTGGTGTGATTATTGACTCCAGTCTTTCATTTGACACCCATATAGATAATATTACTAGGATAGCCTTCTTTCACCTTAGAAATATTGCTAAGATAAGAAATATATTGTCACTACATGATGCAGAAAAATTAGTCCATGCTTTCGTCAGCTCTAGGTTGGATTATTGTAATGCCTTACTGTCTGGATGTTCCAGTAGGTGCATAAACAAACTCCAGTTAATCCAGAATGCAGCTGCAAGAGTCCTTACTAGAACCAGAAGATATGACCACATCACACCTATCTTATCCACACTGCATTGGCTCTCAGTGAAATTTCGCATTGATTATAAAATACTACTATTGACTTATAAAGCACTAAATGGCCTCGCGCCACAGTACCTAAGCGAACTTTTGGTCTTTTATGATCTACCACGCCTACCTTGATCAAAAGGTGCAGGCTATTTGTTGGTACCTCAAATAGTGAAGGCTACAGCAGGGATAAGAGCTTTCTCTTACAAAGCCCCGCAGTTCCAATTAGTGTTCGGGACTCAGACACAGTGTTTAAGTCCAGGCTGAAAACATATTTGTTTAGTCAAGCCTTTTGTGAATAAGCCTTTTTCTTAGGTAAAGGAGCAGATCTAGAGGTCTCACAGGCATAGAGTGTTGTGGTGAACTGGGATGTTTGGATGCTGTTGCCCCCCCCACTTTCACACGGTCACCCAGGTTTGTTGATGGTGGAGTGGCTGGCCGCCTTATGTCCCAGGGAGCCCTCATGTCTGTGTTACCTTCTGGCTCTCCCTTTTAGTTATGCTGTCATAGCTAGTCTTGCTGGAACCCGCTTGCACTCACGCAAAGTACATTGTCCTTAACCATTATGGGACAATAAGCATACCTAATACTCACGCTCTCTCTCTCTTGCTCTTTCTCTCTCTCTCTCTCCCCCTCTATGGAGCTACACATAATACTCCTGAAATGCCAGTGATCCCGACCCCTTCTGCTCTCTGGACCTGCCTGATCCATCCTGATATCCTACTTCTGGTTGGCGATCTCATAAAGTGGAAGTCACATGCTGCTGCTGAGGATGGCCCCACACAGTGCAGCCTAAAGATCATTGAGATTACTGAGGATGGTACCACTTAAAAACCATAAAGATGGCTTTGGACCTCAATTCATATGAACAGTTATGCTATGATGGCTAGGACTGCAATTGCCACAAACAGTTTGGGACTCAAGTCTGCATCAGTGAACAGTGGTGAAGTTCAACAAAACAGACTTCATATAAAAACTGTAATGAATTTTCATGGTTTCACAACTGCTATTTGATCATGTAGTATTGGTACATTTATAGAAGGGATTTATTTATTTATAATTTCACTATCTGGTGTTAACCAGATGAGGATGTGTTCCCTTTTGAGTCTGGTTCCTCTCAAGGTTTCTTCCTCATATCGTTTTTCCTTGCCACCGTCACCTCTGGCTTGCTCATTGGGGATAAATTTGTGTATTATTTGCCAATTAATTCATGCCACAATCACTGCATGTAAATATTCAATAAAATTTTATTTGTATAGTGCTTTTAACAATGGACATTGTCGGAAAACAGCTTTACAGGAATATATACAGTATCTCACAAAAGTGAGTACACCCCTCACATTTTTGTAAATATTTTATTATATCTTTTCATGGGACAACACTGACGAAATGAAACTTTGCTACAATGTAAAGTAGTGAGTGTACAGCTTGTATAACAGTGTAAATTTGCTGTCCCCTCAAAATAACTCAACACACAGCCATTAATGTCTAAACCGCTGGCAACAAAAGTGAGTACACCCCTAAGTGAAAATGTCCAAATTGGGCCCAATTAGCCATTTTCCCTCCGCGGTGTGATGTGACTCGTTAGTGTTACAATGTCTCAGGTGTGAATGGGGAGCAGGTGTGTTAAGTTTGGTGTTATCACTCTCACACTCTCTCATACTGGTCACTGGAAGTTCAACATGGCACCTCATGGCAAAGAACTCTCTGAGGATCTGAAAAAAAGAATTGTTGCTCTACATAAAGATGGCCTAGGCTATAAGAAGATTGCCAACACCCTGAAACAGTGGCCAAGACCATACAGCAGTTTAACAGAGCAGGTTCCACTCAGAACAGGCCTCTCCATGGTCGACCAAAGAAGTTGAGTGCACGTGCTCAGCATCATATCCAGAGGTTGGCTTTGCAGAATAGACGTATGAGTGCTGCCAGCATTGCTGCAGAGGTTGAAGGAGTGGGGGGACAGCCTGTCAGTGCTCAGACCATACGCCGCACACTGTATCAAATTGGTCTGCATGGATGTCGTCCCAGAAGGAAGCCTCTTCTAAAGATGATGCACAAGAAAGCCCGCAAACAGTTTACTGAAGATAAGCAGACTAAGGACATGGATTACTGGAACCATGTCCTGTGGTCTGATAAGACCAAGATAAACTTATTTGGTTCAGATGGTGTCAAGCGTGTGTGGCGGCAACCAGGTGAGGAGTACAAAAACAAGTGTGTCTTGCCTACAGTCAAGCATGGTGGTGGAAGTGGCATGGTCTGGGGCTGCATGAGTGCTGCCGGCACTGGGGAGCTACAGTTCATTGAGGGAACCATGAATGCCAACATGTACTGTGACATACTGAAGCAGAGCATGATCCCCTCCCTTCGGAAACTGGGCCGCAGGGCAGTATTCCAACATGATAATGACCCCAAAAACACCTCCAAGACGACCACTGCCTTGCTAAAGAAGCTGAGGGTAAAGGTGATGGACTGGCCAAGCATGTCTCCAGACCTTAACCCTATTGAGCATCTGTGGGGGAGCGCAAGGTCTCCCAAAACATCCACCAGCTCTGTGATGTCGTCATGGAGAAGTGGAAGAGGACTCCAGTGGCAACCTGTGAAGCTCTGGTGAGCTCCATGCCCAACAGGGTTAAGGCAGTGCTGGAAAATAATGGTGGCCACACAAAATATTGACACTTTGGGCCCAATTTGGACATTTTCACTTAGTACTTTCACTGAGCACTTTTGTACTCACTTTTGTTGCCAGCGGTTTAGACATTAATGGCTGCATGTTGAGTTATTTTGAGAGGACAGCAAATTTACACTGTTATACAAGCTGTACACTCACTATTTTACATTGTAGCAAAGTGTCATTTCTTCAGTGTTGTCCCATGAAAAGATATAATAAAATATTTACAAAAATGTGAGAGGTGTACTCACTTTTGTGAGATACTGTAAATTCTACATTTTACATTAAAATTTTACATTTATACAATCCTCTCTGAAAGTATTGGAACATGAAGGCCAATTCTATTTTTTTTGCTAATTTCATTTCATTACATCTTGATGTGTTAAACCACTTAGAACATGGCACCTTTTGTTTGAACCCACCCATGATCAAAAATATTGCAACATGCAATTGCTAGGTATTTCTTGCTGCCCAGGTGTGCCCTGTTAAATTGATTGTTTAAAGAATTAATAGCTCTGAATCTCTGCTCTTTGATTGATCCCTAGATTTTGCCTGTGAAGACTGCATTTGTTGTTAAAAAGGATAAACCAACATGAAGATGGCAAGAAAGCATTTTGAAGCTGAAAAAAGCTGAAAATTCTATAAGAGCCATTGCACAAGCATCGAGCATAGCCAATACAACAATTTGCAATGTCCTCAAAAGGAAATAAACCACTGGTGTACTAACAACCAGACATCAAACAGGTCAGCCAAGGAAAATAACAGCAGGTGATGACAGAACATTGTGAGAGCTCTGAAGAAAAACCCAAAAACAACTTTTAGTGACATCACCAACAACCTTCATGAGGCAGGGGTGAAGGTATCACAATCCGCCACTCGAAGAAGACTTCAAATGCAGAAATATAGAGGCCATACCACAAGACGCAAACCACTCATGAGCAGTAAGAATCAGAAGGCCAGATTGGAATTCGCAAAGAAATACAGAGATGAGCCACAAAATTTCTGGAACCAAGATTAACCTACCAAAGTGATGGAAAGGCCAAAGTATGGAGAAACAATGGATCTGCTCCTGATCTAAAACATAGAAGCTCATCAGTCGAGCATGGTGGAAGTAGTGTCATGGCGTGGGCTTCTGGATTGGGTTCACTATTCTTTATTGATGATGTAAGTCATGCTGATAGCAGCAGAATGAATCCAGAAGTCTACAGAAACAATCTGTCTTCTAATTAACAGAGAAATGCATCCAATCTAATTGGAAGAAACATCATCATGCAGCAAGACAATGACTCAAATACACAACAAAGGACTTCATCAGGGGAAAAAGCTGAAGGTTTTAGACTGGCCCAGTGATTCACCAGATCTTAAGCTAGTTGAGCATGCATTTCACCTCCTGAAAAGAATACTGAAGGGAGACTCTAGTACGACTAGCTATAACAGCATAACTAAAAGGGAGAACCAGAAGGTAACACAGACATGAGGGCGCCTTGGCACATAAAGCAGCCAGCCACTCCACCATCAACAAACTTGAGTGAATGCATGAGAGTGGGGAGGCAACAGCATCCAAACATCCAACCAAAACACTCTACTCCCGTGAGCCCTCCAGATTTGAAAAAAATATTCACAAAAGGCTTGACTTAACAAATATGTTTTCAGCCTAGACTTAAATACTGAGAGTGTGTCTGAGTCCCGAATACTAATTGGAAGGTTGTTTCATAACTGTGGGGCTTTGTAAGGGAAATCTCTGCCCTTGCTGTAGCATTCACTATTCAAGGTACCAACAAAGAGCCTGCACCATTTGATCCAAATAGGCGTGGTGGATCATAAAAGACCGAAGGTTTGCTCAGGTACTTCACTGCTTTATAGGTCAATAGTAGTATTTTATAGTCAATGTGAAATTTGATTGGGAGCCAATGAAGTGTGGATAAGATAGGGGTGATGTGGTCATATCTTCTGGTTCTAGTAAGGATTCTCACTGCTGCATTCTGGACTAACTGGAGCTTGTTTATGCACCTACTGGAACATCCGGAAAGTGAGGCATTAAAATAATACAACCTAGAGGCAACA
Organism: Cranoglanis bouderius; assembly: GCA_023630585.1. Taxonomy (NCBI): domain Eukaryota; kingdom Metazoa; phylum Chordata; class Actinopteri; order Siluriformes; family Cranoglanididae; genus Cranoglanis; species Cranoglanis bouderius. The sequence goes on from CM042540.1 coordinate 22,522,359, forward strand.
AAAGCATGAACTAATTTTCTGCATCATGTAGTGACATTATATTTTTATCTTATACATATTTTTGAGATGAAAGAAGGCTAACCTAGTAATATTGTCCACATGGACTTCAAATGAAAGACTGGAACCAATAATCACACCAAGGTCTTTTATTGCTGCACATAATATATCTGAAAGGCCATCCAGAGTTACTATGTAAACAGAAAACTTACTTCTAGCTGCATGTGGTCCTAGAATAAGTACTTCTGTCTTGTCAGAATTAAGTCCAAAGAAGTTAATAAGCATCCACTGTCTAATGTCCTTTACACATTCCTGAACCTTATTAAGCTGGTGTCTCTCATCTGACTTTGCTGAAACATACAACTGTGTGTCCTCAGCATAAATGTGGAAGTTAATACCATGTTTATGAATAATTTTACCAAGATGTAGCATATAGAGAGAAAAAAGCAGTGTGCCTAGAACAAAACCTTGTGGAACACCAAACTTTACTTTAGTATGCAGAAGTCACCATTTACATGTAAAAACTGATATCGAGACATCAAATAAGATCTGAGCCAGGAGAGGGCCGTTCTCATAACTCATAAAGGAGAATAGTATGATCAGTGGTGTCAAAAGCTGCACTAAGGTCAAGCAAACCAAGCAATACCACTTTATTATATTTTTATTATCTTCTATTAGGGTGGAGAGATATGTCAATCTAGCAGCACTAAGAGCTTTTCTATAGCTCTGGAGGCTCTATTTCCATGCTGGAATACTACCAGTTTAGCTTGATGCCATTTACATTCTGTACACTTTTTTCTATAGACCTTTATGTAAATACACTCACTGGCCACTTTATTAGGAACACCTTCATACCCACTCATTCATGCAATTATCCAATCCATCAATTATGTGACAGCATGACCATGGCATGGCCTGATCTCCTTGGATTCTCACACAGAGAGTGAGAGAGTGAGAAAGAATGGAAGGAAACGTTTAAGATAATGAGGAAAAAAGTTTGTTTGATGTGTGTTTCATATCTTTTTATTCTTTTAATCTTATGTATTTACTTATGGGATTATATGTATATATCTCAACCAAGATATTTACATTTAACATTCAGCTTGTCTTGACTGAAATTGTTCCTATATCTCATATAATCATAACAACACATGCCGGCAACTCATGTCCACTGTAGAGACCAAGGTACAAAATAATCACCATGCAATATAAAATTGCTTGAGATTTTACTCTGCACAATGTTATAAATTTTTGGAAAAACAACTTTTTTTTAAAGCTTAAAGTTTCTATCCCATACAAGTCATTTATGTCTCTCTCCACACATTTCTACCTCTTCCAGCCATGTCTAGTGAGAAAACATCCAAATATACCAGCACACTTTAGACTATGCCTTTTTGATTTCACTTCACTGTTGCATGGATAGTTTTGAGAAAGGTTAGTGGAGAAGAATGTGCTTATAAACAGATATACACAGAGACATACAACACACACACACAAGCATAAACACATAATTTGTCCATCTGCAGGAAGGTCTGGACTTCACGAGGGTCTGTGCCTCATTATTGGGTGTTTGAGCCCATTCCTCCTGTAGTTGTCTGCATTCACAAAAGGGCCACATTACCATAAAATGCTTTTAACTGTCAAAACCTGGAAAAAGACAAGGTGATGTTTTTTCAACAAATAAAAATTAATTAGTAAAAATTCAACCCCATCAACTACTTAAAGATGATGATGCTATCATTACTGTGACTCAAATGCAATGTTGTACTTGCAGTGAAGTGCTTTCTATGGACACTGAATTTATTAAGCCTCAGTTAAATTCTAATGGCTGGAAATTGCACACAAGCTCTTTATCTCCTGTGGCCATTTTCCCTCTATGCTGTGTTTTTCTTTTAAATTACCATTCTCTGTTCTCTTCTCATTGAACCAAATTGATGTGTGATTGATAAGTGTCTTGTTTCTTAAACTTGCATTATTGTTCCCAGTTATATCATAGGGCCAAAGCTGCTCTTGAAAATTGGTTTATGTTATGGTCAAAGAACTGACACCACAATACTTGTGTGGGACACACATTCACACACGGACACATGTTTAAGAGAACCTCAACAATTTTCTCATTGACGTCTAATTTGAGAATGCCCAGTCCATTTGAATGATGGAGGTCAGCGTCCTGGCGACACGGTGATCATGTTATTGTAGGGAATTGAATGCGCAGCACATGGGGGGAGCTAGTGGGGTCTTAAGTGAAAATCAGTTGGGAGAGCATTACAAACCACACACACACACACACACACACACACACACACACACACACACACACACACACACACAGAGCACAGAGTGTAGCTTTTATAACACATTAATCATTGGGGATTGCTTGATATTTCCCTTTGAAAACTTTGAAAATTAGACTCCATGGGGATCAGGTTAATTTCTCTAGCATAAACACACACACACACACACACACACACACACACACACACACACACAGACACACACACACACACACACACAGTGAGCAGACATGTGCACTTAATAAAACCAAAGTAATTTTACTGCTACTCTGGATAAAGAGAAAAAATTCCTGGAGTTTGTATACATAGTTGTAATTTCCATCCCCATCCTTCTGTTAAGGTTCCATATCATATCAACATACAGAACTGATCATGTAAAAATATTTAAAAACATTTTTTTTTAGTACAAATACCTATGTGAACCAGAAGAGCCTTTCTGTCAGTGTGTGTACTTACCACTGACATCTATTTATCATTTATAGACTTTAGGATGTTCCATCTCATAATGAAAACTTTTTTTCTAGAAGGGGGCCTTGCCTGTGTACAAGTTTCTGAAGCCTCAAAACCAAAATACTTGTAAATGTTTGAAATGAGCATATAGAGTGTGACGGTCTCGGCTTCAGTGTGGTGGTCACAGTATCAGGGTGACTGTTATTGTATTTCTGCAATGGGCTAACAATGTGTCCATGTTTTTTGTCTCTCTCTCGTGTTCTGCATTTATTCTGTACATACACCCAAAATATCTTTATATTTTTATTTCAGAGATAAGTTTGGCAACTGAACACAAATTCTCTGCTAAAACTTTTTCTGTGGTATGGAAACTGCATCTGTACACATACAATACACATACAGGAGCTTTTCTACATGCACCTTAACTCCTTACCTTGTTGAGGCACAAACCTACTGTACTGTACAGTGCAACAGTGTTGGGGAAGCTACTTTGAAACTGTAGCTTTTCAAGCTACAAGCTACTCATAGTTTGAAGTAGTTAAGTTCCAGTCAAGCTACCCTTTTAAAAAAGCAGTTAGCTACACCACATGTTACTAACAAAAAGTAGCTAACTACATTGAAGCTACTTAAATTGGCAGCATTTTTAGTATGTCATGATTGTGAATCAGCTTAGGAATAACTGTGTGTAATTTTGCATAAAGAAATTAAACACAATTTGAAAATAATTCAAAACAATTCTAAATTTTTAATCTGCTACTTATAACATGACAATCGCGTTCACCTCTATATGCATCCTTAAATTTGTGCTTGAACTCTTGGATGTTGTATTATAATCAAAGTATTGGACGAAGTATTTTAAGCTTTGGTTTGCAAAGATTACATATGAAGATGTAAGATTTATTATTTGATTCCTTAAGGCACATGAACTTTGACAAATAAGTCCATGGGTAATTGGCTGTCTCATTATCAGAATCAGTCACCATCTCCCGCTCCATCATGGATAATAAGGATGAGTGTTTCGAACTTGAATAATTGATACTTCTGATAGGTCAATAATAATACTTGCAACGATAAATAATAATAATAATAATAATAATAATAATAATAATAATAATAATAATAATAATAATAATAATAATAGTAACAACAACAACAATAATAATAATACTTATTGTTATTATTATTATTATTATTATTATTATTATTATTATTATTATTATTATTATTATTTTACCACTGATTAATTAATTAATCATGGAAATAACAATAAATAATAAATAAGTTAAGATAGGAACTTTTTCTCTTGCTGCTCCCTTAAATGAGATGTTGAGAAATACAATCAGATTGTTGTATTCAGTACATAAAATAAATCCCTCAGCATGCACTGATAAACTTATTGAATTATTTTATTTTTGTAAGTAAATGTAAACATTGTGTTGTGTTGCCTATTAACAACAAAGTGTCAGTAATATTCTCTGTATCAGAGAATAAACTCCAGTGTTAATTTATTATGTTATAATCATTTACATGCCCATACATCACGTAACAAACTGTGGATGGTCCCTTTAGGGGTCCATCAGATGGTCTCTTCCTATCCATGTGAGCTACGATGAGGCTCTTAATTCCTGTGAAGCAAGCGGGCACTGCAGATATGTAATGAAGTGCACCATCATAATTGATAATTAAAAAACGTAACGATTGGTTGTGCTACATCACTACTCGTTCAAAAAACTCGTTACTGGAAAAGCTACACCATTTTAAAAGTAGCGGAGGTACTGTCACACTACTGAAAAATGTTGTAGCTACTCCCCAACACTGCAGTGAAAACAGAGCAATAATTATAAGAATATGATTGTTATGTAAACATAACACCAAAAATAATAATTTGGGGGGATTTCACATACTTTAAATAAGGTCATTTTAATCTTGTTTTCAGCAGGATGACAGAAAGCTCATGGATTTTTAGCAGTTGCCAGAAGTATCAGAAAAACTGTCTTTGTTGAAGGGACACTCCATCCAAAATACATTTTCCACTTTAACTTGGTAAGGGTCACTGTGGAGTGAGACACACACACACACACACACACACACACACACACACACACACACACACACACACACACACACACACACACACACACACACGCACACACACACACACACACACTACCTGCTGTGCTGCCAATCCATATGCTGAATTGCATATGGTGTCACAACCTTATAGTTGAGCTGACCTAACCTAAAGTATTTTACAAGACTTTCCAACTGGTTGAATTTATAAATTCAGAGCACAGATTTAGTTATTCATGAACACTTACACTAACATTTTATCTCTTTTCTTGACATAGTGGCATAGTTTTCTCCAATTGACTGTACTATGCTTATTCTTTTCCATTCTGGAGGAGCTTGGCATTATCTTGCAGACACTATTATTCACTGGTAAAGATATTTGACAGCTACTATTAAATCATTGCTGTTTTTTGGATCTCAAATATATATAAACATTTCTTACCTACATTGAGTATGCACTGGTTTACCTACAAAACTGTATTATATGTATTGTATATCCAATGTAATCTTTGGAGACAAACTAGCTCACATTATATTGCAGATAAATTGACACCATGTCTATATACATTTCCCTCTGAAAGTATTGAAATGGCAAGGCCAATTCTTTTGTTTGGTGGTGGTGGCGGTGGTGTGTGTGTGTGTGTGTGTGTGTGTGTGTGTGTGTGTGTGTGTGTGTGTGTGTGTGTGTGTGTGTGAGAGACAATGGATCAGAATTTCAGCTTTCATTTCCTGATATATACATGTAGATGTGAGATGTGTTAAACAACTTAGAACATGGCACCTTTGGTGGCAGACCACCCAACTTTAAGGTGAGCAAAAGTATTGGAATAGATAGTCTTAAAGTAAATAATACCTAATATTTGGTTGCTTATCCCTTGCTTGCAATAACTGTATGAAGCCAGCAACCCACTGACATCACCAAACTGTTGCATTCTTCTTTTGTGATGCTTCTCCAGGCTTGCACTGTAGCTTCATTCAGTTGTTTTTTGTTTTGGGGGGTTCATACCTTTATATAAGTCTCCTCTTAAGTCTCCTCTTTTTATATATATATATATATATATATATATATATATATATATATATATATATATATATATATATATATATATATATATATATGCAAAAGTTTTAGGCACCCTATTTTTTATTGCAAACTTTGTTATAGATGTTTTATTTTATGACTTCTACATTATCAAGTCAGTACAAAAAAAAAAATAAAAAATACAGTGCAACAGTTAAAATCTCCAGAAGAACTGTGGCTGGTTCTGCAAGATGCTCAATGAAACTTACCAGCTAATTTCCTTATAAAACTGCACAAATTACCAGACAGTACTATTTTTATTTTGTCACACCAAATATTGACTTTGTTTAATTTACTACTGTTTACTGCTATACATATATAGAGTACTGTGCAAAAGAGAGCAAGCCACTTTTTTTTTTTAAAAGAAAAGAAGGAAAGGGTTAATGATCCTAAAGAAAACATTCCAAATATTTTTCCTGTGATCCTCAGAAGATTTAACCTTTGTGTGATCAAAGTCTCTAGTATTGAGTGCCACCCTCACCTAAAACAATAAACTTCACACACACACACACACACACACACACACACACACACACACACACACACACACACACACACACACACACACACACACACAGGATCAAAGAAAGCATGGCCAAGCTTCACATTAAGCTACAATAATAAAACACTCCACTACTGAGACTGGGCCTGGCTTACTTATATTTTCCTATTTAATTATGTCTATATATCATTTTGCACACTCCAAATACATGCGCACACACACACACACACACACACACACACACACACACACACACACACACACACACACACACACACACACACACACACACACACAGAGACTTCTTAAATAAATCCTAATCAGAGTCCTATGTTTTTTCCCCCAGCACACACATACACACATATGCACACTTATTTCACTACCTGCTAAGTATTCTAGAAGCAGAACAATGCAAGACATCCTGATATATTATATACTGTTTTTCTACTTACACCTCTTCTTCTTCTTCTTCTTCTTCTTCTTCTTCTTCTTCTTCCTCTTATTATTATTATTATTATTATTATTATTATTATTATTATTATTATTATTCTGATGTAGCTTTCAAGCTTTTCAAGCTACATCCACCAAACTTGGTACAGACCTTCAATTTATTCTGATTTGAGTTGCTCTTCTAAGTGAATGGAATTACGGTTTTCTGATAGAATTCCATTCAAAATTTCTGACTGTTATAACTCCTTGAGCTGTTAAGCTACTTCCACCATGCAGTGTTCGTCAGACTGTTCAGATTGATCATGCTGTATTTTTTCTAACTGATTGGACTCATGGTTTTCCCATAGTGGATGATCAAATATCCCAAAATCTCCCATAACCTTACACTGACCTGTTCAGAGCCTGGCTCAGAATGTTCAAGATTTCAAACTCCAACTGTCAAAACTCACACACACACACACACCTGTGTGCACACGGCCTGAAGCCCCTCTTCTCTCACTCTGTCAATTAATCTGTAACAGAGACTCTCACTTCATCTATCTATCTATCTATCTATCTATCTATCTATCTATCTATCTATCTATCTATCTATCTATCTATCTATCTATCTATCTATCTATCTATCTATCTATCTATCTATCTATCTATCTATCAATGCCATACACTCTCTCCATCCATCTCTCTATCAATCTACCAGTAGAACACACAGACACTCTCTCTCTCCATATTTCTTTCCATCAGTCTACCTGTATCACTCTCTCACCCTTTTTGTCTTTCAAACACTAAAACTCTCTCTATCTACCTACATGTGTCAGTCTGTCAATCCATTTATCTTTCTACCATTCTCTCCATTTTACTATCTATCTATCTATCTATCTATCTATCTATCTATCTATCTATCTATCTATCTATCTATCTATCTATCTATCTATCTATCTATCTATCAACTCTACAAGTATTGACACCCTATCTATCCATCGAATCAATGCTACAAGTACTGGCATCCTATCTATCCATCAAATCAACTCTACAAGTATTGGCACCCTATCTATCTGTCTTTCTTTCTTTCTTAAAACTGCTCATTAAACTTTCAGACTGACTATGTCAGCATAAAAGTTTGTCCTCAAACTTGACCTATCTAGCATCATACTGAAATATTATGGTACCATAAATACTCAAAACGAAATATAAAAATATCCTATAAAAATATCACACACACACACACACACACACACACACACACACACACACACACACACACACACACACACACACACACACACATATCATATGAATACATACAACAAACTATGTCTTTCACATTTTCAGTACTCAGTTATCTTTTATGAAAATTTCACACAGCTACCACAACACTCTGTTTGAACCAAACCATGAACATTTTTCTTGCTTAAATAAAAGTATTCAGTAAACATTCAACAAACGCAATTTCCAAAATTCATTCACTTCTCATTCAGTGTCTTTCACAAAACTCAAATTTCAAATGCCTGCATACACTTTTATAAAATGGTTACACTTAACTCCTTCATGTATTATTATTATTATTATTATTATTATTATTATTATTATTATTATTATTATTATTAATATTATTACTATCATTATTATTATTTATTTTTATTTGGTATTATTTTTAATGTGTAATTCAATTTGAGACTTGTTTGTTCAACTGCAAAAATATTTCTAATCATAATTTAAATTTTAAAAATAAAGTTTTACCTCAATTGCTATAACACAATTCTCCAAAGCACATCAATGCTCACAAAACTATTAAAATGGCTATCTGACACACTAATAATTTTGCAAAAACATGTTTTTTTTAATGATTTCAGACAAATTACAAATGACCTACACAGAAGCATATTTCCCAAAAAATACACACACCTGTGTACTATCCTCCAATGCCACCTCTGGCTCATTAGGGATTAAAATCTATACCTCGATTTCTATAAAGCTGCTTTGTGACAATTTCTGTTAAAAACCCTATCCAAATCAAATTTAACTAAACTGAACTGCGTTTTTCCTTAATATAGTTATCAAAACCTAGAGTGACTTGATGCATGTACAATTTTTCAATACAAATAAATATTCTGCTTAAAGTCAACATTTTGTTTGAACTCAGTTACATTTACACCAAAGTTGGGTCAGCTGTCAGCTGGGTTAGTAAAAACACACAACCACAACACAGAAGTGCAATTTGCTAATTTTCACACAATTTAGAGTGGTGAGGAGAAATTATGTAAAAATTAGGTATTGTTGAGGTAAAAATGATGTAGATTAGTGGGCAGAGTAAAAGGACAGAAGGAAAAGAAAGAGGAATAGGACAAGGAGTAGAGGAAGAGAGAGGGAGAGTGGAAGAGGTAGAAAGAGATGGAGAAAGATGGAGAGAGCTAGCATTAGCAAGAACAGTGTAGAAACAAAGAAAAAACGAAGGAAAAGGTTCGAGGGGAAGAGCACAAAGAAGAGATAAAGGTTAGCATACTTCACCCTGTCGACAACCATGGTATCTCCTTGAGAGACACTTGAAATGGCCAATACTGTGTTGGGACCATACAATACAGCAAGACCAACAATTATTTCTAAACTCATCATCCTCACTCCACAAGAGCATGAACAACTGGAACTGGAACTGGTGTGCGAGTGGACTGAAACCCATCCGCATTTCCTAAAGGTGCTTCTTCCACCATATTCTTTCTTTATTCTGTTCTTCCTTTCGTCCTGTAGAAGGCATACAGTGGTGCTTGAAAATTTCTATATATCTGCATAAATATGACCTAAAACATCATCAGATTTTCACACAAGTTCTAAAAGTAGACAAAGAGAACCCAATTAAACAAATGAGACAAAAATATTATAGGAAAAAGATCCAATGTTACATATCTGTGAGTAGCAAAAGTATGTGAACCTTTGCTTTCAGTATCTGGTTTGACCCCCTTGTGCAGCAGTAATTGCAACTAAACATTTCTGGTAAATGTCGTTCAGTCCCAATACAGTGTATCTTATTTAATTTTTGAATGACTTAAAATGAAAGCCCAAAGCCTGGAGTTAAGGTCTATTGCAGACCATGAGTCTAAAAAACTACAATACAGTGGCCCACAAAGTTCTGGTTTAGGTCTCCTGTTATTCTTTATACCCAGCCCCGTGGCAATTCGCAAACATGATGATATGATACCCAATTATATTTGTCAGTTCAGCCAAGATCAGCAGGACAGCTATGCAAAATGGAAGAATGTGTAAAAGATAAAACTTTGATGATTAGAAACTACCTTTTTAATTCTGACAAAACAGAAATATTTATGTTAAGTACTTAGTCTGCCCAAAATAAGGATTTCACCACTTTAGAAAACCAATACCCTAGATGCTGGTAAGTGATGTCTCTAAAATTGCTTGCTCTCAACTGAGAAATATAGTAAGAAATAATAAATATACTTAACCTACATTATGCTGAAAAACTTGTGCATGCTTTCATAACTTCTAGATTGGTCATGTTGTTGGCTGACTACCAGTTAAGAACACAACACCCCATGTCTTTAACAGCAAAAGAAAGTCAGAGCATATTGTCATTCATTTATCTTCAGAAATCATCACTTGAATGCAGGGAGAACATGTGAAGCTCTATACTCAGGATAGAACCCAGGAGCCTGGAGATGTGAGGCAGGAATGCTACCCACTGTGCCACCATGCTACCTCAGAGTATATTAGCCCAGTCTTATTCAAGCTACATGGCTAACTATTAAGGTCTGCATTGACTACAATGAACTGCTTTTAAAAAGCTCAAAGAACATTTTGTGGAAACAAGTTATTCATGCCACTCCACTTCAACATACTGTAGCTATACTACTTCACCCAGCTAATAATAACAAATAACTCAGTTGTGGCTACTAAATATGAATCAGTAAGTTGATGTGGGATTACACACAAAACATTCTATAATTAATCCAATTAAATGAAATACCACTATTTAAATACCAGACTTGCCAGACAAATGTATTCCTATCATAGAGATGAGGAAGCAGCCAATATATTGTACATGCTCCTGTAGTGCACACAAATGTGTGAACACCCAAAAAAGTGTACACAAAGACCCCTTCAGAGTGCTTTTTTAAAAGTGTGTGTGTGTGTGTGTGCGTGTGTGTCCGTTCAGATTGCAGGTGTCAGTGTGGGTGGGCCACAGTGTTTTGAGAAGTGTCCTGGTTGGGGTTAATATCTATTTCCCATCTCTCCCCTGGGCCTCTCCACATGCTGCGGCTTTCCCCACATTTTAAAGCTCTTGCACAGTGTGGCAACCCCTCACTTATGAAATAACAAGCACTCAAAGAGATCTAATGTGTTTTTAATTGTGTCTCTCCAGTCACAGGAAACAGAGAAGAAGAGGAGATGGAGAGTAGCAATGGGCGGGGGGTGGTGGTGGTGGTGGTAGGGTGGGTGGGTGCTGTGTGAGTGTGGGTGGGTGGGTTGGGGTGAGCGGGGGGTTCACGTTACAATAGGAAACAAATGCCTTTGCCTTTCAAAACAAATGTATGCACGGTAACCGTATTGACACCAGGAGGACTGGGGAGAGTAGAGGGGGTTGTTGAATTGAACACACACGCGCGCACACACACGTGCACACACACACACACACACACACACACACACACACACACACACACACACACACACACACACACACACACACACACACACAGACTTCAAAAGCTCTCTGGCTTCGAAAACCTATGTGATGGAGTCTTGAATTTGCTGTGTTTCCATTTCACCCCTTTCCTCTCTGTTTCTTTTCAACTGTTTTAAAAGGATGTTCTGGGAAACATCAGCAAGAGCCATTGTTAACTGCTGTATTGCTGACTGAATAAAACCATTGCAATCTTAAAAACTTAAAACACTAACGCTGAATGAAAAAACTATCAATACATGGAACAGTTTTATGTTGTATGAAATGTAATCAAAGTTGGGAAATGTAGCCTGTAGACTGCATTCAGTTAATAGCCTGGGTACTCTATGGTAATTGGAGGTCAATCATCCAATTGCAGAATTGACTCTGAGGTTAAAGACATAAATTTGTTTACTTTGGTGACAAAGGGATTTGTTTTTATGTCCCATTGAAGGAAAATAAGCACATAGAGATTCAGCAAATCTGTACTGAGGAAACTAGATAAGGATGTCTGGAGATGTTATATGCATGTCATCCAACAAAGCATTACACAATACATGAGATTTGTTTTTAAACCTTACATATTTTTCCCAGTTGTATAACAACTAGCAATGCTAGTGATTTATGGCTACCCCTTAACCCCCAACACTGAACAGTAGTACTTTAGGTTTGATTTATATACTGTTTTGTATTTTTCCTTTGTGAAATTTTCTTCAAAAATTCTCTATGCATGGAACTAAGAGAAGCCACAAGAAATCTTGGATTAATTAGAGACATCATCAGTCGAATATTTTTTAATTAGAGGAAAATGCCTGAAAATGAGTCAAATTTATATCTATATGATACTCAATGTAACTTTTAGACATATATTTACAATACTTTTAAGGTTAACTGGTGAATTTCCCAGTCTATATTACAACCCCAATTCCAAAAACGTTGGGACACTGTATAAGATGTAAATAAAATAGAATGCAGTGATTTGCAAATCTCATAAACCCATGTGTTATTCACAATAGAACATAGAAAACATATCAAATGTTTAAACTGAGGAAATGTATCATTTAAAAAAAAAAGAAGGTAATTTTGAATTTGATGGCTGTAACACATCTCAAAAAAGTTGGGACGGGGCAACAAAAGGCTGGAAAAGTAAGTGTTACTAAAAAGAAACAGCTTGAGGAACATTTTGCAACTAATTAAGTTAATTGGCAACAGGTCAGTAACATGACTGGATATAAAAAGAGTATCTTAGTGAGATACTCTCAGAAGTAAAGATGGGCAGAGGTTCACCAATCTGCGAAAAACTGCGTCTACAATTTGTGGAACAATTTCAGAATAACTTTGAATATCTGATCATCTACAGTACATAATATCATCAAAAGATTCAGAGAATCTAGAGAAATCTCTGTGTGCAAGGGACAAAATCAATATTGCATGCCCGTGATCTTTGGGCCCTCAGGTAGCACTGCATTAAAAACAGGCATGATTCTGTAATGGAAATCATTGTATGGGTTCAGAAACACCTCCAGAACTCATTCTCTGTGAACACAGTTCGCCGTGCCATCCACAAATGCAGGTTAAAGCTCTATCATGCAAAGAAGAAGCCATATGTGATCATGATCCAGAAACGCCGGCGTCTTCTCTGAGCCAAAGCTCATTTAAAATGGACTGAGGCAAAGTGGAAAATTGCTCTGTGGTCAGACGAATCAAAATTCTTTTTGAAAACCATGGACACCGCGTTCTTTGGACTAAAGAGGAATAAAGAGGAGAGGGTCCATCCAACTTGTTATCAGAGCTCATTTCAAAAGCCTGCATCTCTGATGGTACGGGGGTGTATTAGTGCCTATGGAATGGGCAGCTTGCACATCTGGAAATGCACCATCAATGCTGCAAGGTATATACAGGTTTTAGAGCAACATATGCTTCCATCTAGACGATGTCTTTTTCAGGGAAGGCCTTGCATATTTCAGTAAGACAATGCTAAACCAAATACTGCATCTATTACAACAGCATGGCTTCGTAGTAGAAGAGTCTGAGGGCTGAACTGGCCTGGCTACAGTCCAGACCATTCACCAACTGAAAACATTTGGTGCATCATGAAATGAAAAATATGACAAAGAAGACCCAGGACTGTTGAGCAGCTAGAATCCTGTATCAGACACGAATGGGACAATTGTTGTTAAAAGTAGGGGGAATGCTACACAGTGGTAAACATGGCCCTGTCCCAACTTTTTTGAGATGTGTTGCTACCATCAAATTCAAATTACCTTATTTTTTCCTTAAAATGGTACATTTCCTCACTTTAAACATTTGAGATGTTTTCTAGGTTCTATTGTGAATAAAATATGGGATTATGAGATTTGCAAATCAATGGATTCTGTTTTCATTTACATTTTACACAGCGTCCCAACTTTTTTGGAATTGGGGTTGTACAACTTGCAGTACTTAGTGAGCCAGTGAATCTCTTTGTGAATAAACATACATATTTTACTGTCCTTTGTAATTTTCCCCAATTAATATTTATACTTTAATTATATATATATATATATATATATATATATATATATATATATATATATATATATATATATATATATATATATATATATATATATATATATATATATATATAATATGTCACAAAAGTGAGTACACCCCTCACATTTTTGTAAATATTTTATTATATCTTTTCATGGGACAACCTTGAAGAAATGACACTTTGCTACAATGTAAAATAGTGAGTGTACAGCTTGTATAACAGTGTAAATTTGCTGTCCCCTCAAAATAACTCAACACACAGCCATTAATGTCTAAACCGCTGGCAACAAAAGTGAGTACACCCCTAAGTGAAAATGTCCAAATTGGGCCCAAAGTGTCAATATTTTGTGTGGCTACCATTATTTTCCAGCACTGCCTTAACCCTGTTGGGCATGGAGTTCACCAGAGCTTCACAGGTTGCCACTGGAGTCCTCTTCCACTCCCCCATGACGACATCACAGAGCTGGTGGATGTTAGAGACCTTGCGCTCCTCCACCTTTTTGATGATGCCCCACAGATGCTCAATAGGGTTTAGGTCTGGAGACATGCTTGGCCAGTCCATCACCTTTACCCGCAGCTTCTTTAGCAAGGCAGTGGTTGTCTTGGAGGTGTGTTTGGGGTCGTTATCATGTTGGAATACTGCCCTGCAGCCCAGTTTCCAAAGGGAGGGGATCATGCTCTGCTTCAGTATGTCACAGTACATGTTCCCTTAATGAACTGTAGCTCCCCAGTGCTGGCAGCACTCATGCAGCCCCAGACCATGCCACTTCCACCACCATGCTTGACTGTAGGCAAGACACACTTGTCTTTGTACTCCTCACCTGGTTGCTGCCACACACGTTTGACACCATCGGAACCAAATAAGTTTATCTTGGTCTCATCAGTCCACAGGACATAGTTCCCGTAATCCATGTCCTTAGTCTGCTTGTCTTCAGCAAACTGTTTGCGGGCTTTCTTGTGCATCATCTTTAGAAGAGGCTTCCTTCTGGGACGACAGCCATGCAGACCAATTTGATGCAGTGTGCGGCATATGGTCTGAGCACTGACAGGCTGACCTCCCACTCCTTCAACCTCTGCAGCAATGCTGGCAGCACTCATATGTCTATTCTGCAAAGCCAACCTCTGGATGTGATGCTGAGCACGTGCACTCAACTTCTTTGGTCGACCATGGAGAGGCCTGTTCTGAGTGGAACCTGTCCTGTTAAACCACTGTATGGTCTTGGCCATCGTGCTGCAGCTCAGTTTCAGGGTGTTGGCAATCTTCTTATAGCCTAGGCCATCTTTATGTAGAGCAACAATTCTTTTTTTCAGATCCTCAGAGAGTTCTTTGCCATGAGGTGCCATGTTGAACTTCCAGTGACCAGTATGAGAGAGTGTGAGAGCGATAACACCAAACTTAACACACCTGCTCCCCATTCACACCTGAGACCTTGTAACACTAACGAGTCACATGACACCGGGGAGGGACAATGGCTAATTGGGCCCAATTTGGGCATTTTCACTTAGGGGTGTACTCACTTTTGTTGCCAGCGGTTTAGACATTAATGGTTGTGTGTTGAGTTATTTTGAGGGGACAGCAAATTTACACTGTTATACAAGCTGTACACTCACTACTTTACATTGCAGCAAAGTGTCATTTCGTCAGTATTGTCCCATGAAAAGATATAATAAAATATTTACAAAAATGTGAGGGGTGGACTCACTTTTGTGAGATACTCCCTCTCTCTCTCTTTATATATATATATATATATATATATATATATATATATATATATATATATATATATATATATATATATATATATATATTTGTTATATGAAAATTAGTTATTTATATGAAAAAAAGTGGAAAATATAATTTAGACATTCAAAGCTACACTCACCCACCACTTTATTGCGAATACCTGTACACTGGCAGCACTGCAATGCATAAAGATATTCTTCTACAAATAGCTTGCAATAGCATTTTTCTACCAGAGAGGAGAAAGTATAAAATCTCCTATTCATAGCATGTGTAACAACTTTGTTTTGCTTAAACCAGCTGCCATGACTTGAGCCACTTAGTCTTTTGAGAGATTTCCATATAATGAAAAAATACTGTATGTTTTAACTTGTGCACAGTATTTTGTGGCATAATTTGCCAATACTATTATTTATAGGCAGCACAAAGCCTTCCTGAGCCAGAGGGCAAACAACATGCATCAGCCAGTGTGAGTTCAGCTCGGGGGGTTCACCCATGGAGTTGGTGACATATGTGTAACAAGATGTCAAAATAAGATCTAAGCTAAGTTTGCTGGAACACAAATGTGGCTACTGCACAAATGTACTCTGGGGATTCTGTGTGGGAAAGCCAGGGCTAACTTTAGGTTAGCTGAATAGTCTGATTAGTCAACTCCATGATCTCTCCTTCAACTACTGCTCGTAACCTTGGGGTAATTGTAGACAATCAACTGTTTATCCTTTACAACATTAGAAGGATTCATCCATTTCTAACAACACAGGCCACTCAGTTGCTTGTGCAGTCTCTTGTCATTTCCAGACTAGACTACTGCAACTCGCTCCTGGCAGGTCTACCTTTGAGTGCCACCCGTCCTCTACAGATGATCCAAAATGCAGCTGCACGACTGGTTTTCAACCTCCCTAAGTTCTCTCACACCACCCCATTGCTGCGCTCCCTTCACTGGCTTCCAGTAGCTGCACGCATCAGATTCAAAACATTGATGCTTGCCTACAAAGCCAAAAGTGGAACAGTACCCTCTTATCTTAGAGCTCTCATCACCCCACGCACAGCACCACGCTCCCTCAGGTCAACAAGCACTGCTCGACTGGTCCCACCCTCTCTCAGGATACAAGGTAGATCTGCCTCACGACTTTATTCTGTTCTGGCACCAAGGTGGTGGAATGAACTTCCCATCAATGTCAGAACAGCTGAGTCACTGGCTATCTTCAAGAAACGCCTAAAGACATACCTCTTTCGTAAATATTTACCCCTTGATAGTTAGTGTTTTCTTCTTCTTCTTCTTCAAAAAAACCTCCTAACAGTTGCTCTCTTTTCAACAGGTTTGTGTTCAGTGCACTTCGTTGTAATCGTATGAACCAGAAATGAAATATTCATTGATGGAGAATTTAAAGCACTCTTGTACGTCGCTCTGGATAAGGGCGTCTGCTAAATGCTATAAATGTAAATGTAAATGTAGTCTGTAGCAGAGTTCACCAGTACTTCTGAGTGTTCATCCACTAACACAAAAAACAGCATGTTTGACTAACAGATAAGTAACTACTTTGGCATTAATATTTTTACTAGTCTTTTCCATGGCCCAGTTAAAACCTGTGTCTCTTGGATAAGAGTAAATTTTTTGGGGGCATAGACACCAGTGGTTAAACAAGTGTTGAAAGAAGGATGAGCATTTAACCACAAACCTTTTGTCATCCATTTTAAATACCTATGAGATAATCCATCTATTCACAGCCAATCAGAATTCAAACGTACCACCCGTGTGTTCTCTCTCAATCCCTCTGTCTCTCTCTTTCTCTCAAATGTGTTGAACCAGAGACTCCTCATTAACACTTGCACAATCACCCAACATAGTCAGCCTTGTGGCAGGTGCACTTGCAGAATCCGTAAAGAGATCCAACCAACAAGGCCCGAAAAACACGGACAGTGTAAACAGGTGGCATAGACCACCAGCTCACTTTTTATATTGAGCCAGTTGCCCACAGTATGTCAGTATGTCATTTTGTGCTATTTGGAAAATATGTTTTTCCTAAGAACTGTCATGTGCTATAGTCTACTGATCCACTGCAAAATGCCAAAATGAGAAAGAAAAATGACAGCAAATTATAATATCTTGAATATTGGCAAATTTATCTAATGTTACTATTATGAGATTGAATTATAAGATTATTCAGACTGTTTTAGATGCTTTTGAAATTATAAACTTTACATTTTTAATGCTCATAAGCCACAAAATACTAATTATATCAGATACGATTATAACCAAACGTGTTGTGTAGCCTAACAGCATTGATAATGCTGACTATTATGTAAACAAATTAGTGGCTTAATTAATGTTATTTTTAATGGATTAGAATTGATTTCTATGGTGTACGTATCCAACCACCTTTTTTTTTACATGTTTAATCCAGGCTGGTTTAAATAGAATATAGTATGTGTGACTCATTATAAAAGATTTCCCTGTAAATTGGTCTTTAGAAGCCACAACTGAATTGTTTCTCAGTTGTTACAGGTAAAATGATTAATTCTGTTGTATTTAGTTAATATTTGGCTCAAGCAAGCTGTTTATTCTGAAGTGGGGGGAGAATAATGAACATCCATAAACCAAGGTTGTAAGTGGGACAGGATTTAAAAAGCAGTGCTTGAGGTCAGGAAAATGCCATCTATTTTAAATATTATTTAAAATTTTTCACATTCTTAAGGCTGACAAAGGCAAACAGAATGTCAGTGATATGCTTGCAGGACAGGGGCTGGTACATTAGAACGTACTCAAAGGAGCAACAGTTCTGTGGGTGGAAGTGCCTTGTTGATGAGAGAGGTCAGATGAGAATGGGCAGACTGGTTCAAGCTGATAGCAGGGCTATAGTCAAGATCACCACTCTCCAGTCCAAGACAAGCCCAAGACCAGAACTAACCAAGCTCGAGTCAAGATTGAGTCTTAAGGTGGTCGAGACCAAGTCAAGATAGAGTCTTAAGGGTGTCAAGACCAAGTCGAGTCCAAATGAAAGCAAGACCTAGTCAAGATTGAGACCAGTAGACTTAGAGTTTTGGGAGCCCCTGGGCTTGCACACCTATATTAGGCCCCTGTACATACACCATGACATGAATTTACAACTGCTCCAATTAGAAAAAAGCAAGGTTGCAATAACAAAAACAGCAGCTACTGTATAAAAAACAGCAAATATTCTCTGTGCAGAGAGAGACAGAGAGAGGCCCTTATGGACCTTAAAGCACAGAACCTGAATGACAGATTAGAAACAGAGAGAGACATGCAAAGGAAAGGCTTAAAGTTCTAATTAATAATATAACAAGACATTACTAAAACAACAAGAGAAATACAAAGGTGAGCAAATTATTCATCAAAAGCAATTTTGTTGTACACACAACACAATAGAAATTCATAAAGTGTGAAAATGTCCAATGGTGTACAGAGGTGCACAATATTGTACAAGTATTATAGCAATATTGCCAACCTTGCAAAAAAAAAAATATATCATGGTGACCTGTAATTACAGGCAATTTATGATACAATACAATACAATACTACTCCGCCACTCTCATGCATTAATTGCAACTGATTAAAATTGTTCTATTTATCAATCAGTATCAATTACTAATAATTATTTAAAAATCTATTACATGCTTACTATAAATTAGTTTAAATATGCCCAACTAGTGAGTGTTGTAAAAGGCGCTATTTGTGGTACAACTCATTTTGGAACTACTGTTCTAATGACATGTTATAATAATTTTGAACTGAAAAATTTAGTTAATCAGTTTGCAGTAGTTGATCAAAGTGGCTTGCATTTCTCATATGCAGCAAGACCTTACTGAAATCAGGTAGTTGTCAACTTTTTTCACATTTCTTTTGTTTGCTGCACTTTTAATGACGGTTCCGAATGCAAATTCTTGGAGAGACAAATGTTTCATTAACTCTGAATAAGGTGTTTTTTAATAAATGGGAGTAATTGGTTCTCCTTTCTATGTGACATTCAAATCATGCCATCTTACAATATTTTGACATGCTGTTAATTCACTATTGACCAGAAATATCTGAATGTCTGAATATGAAACTAACTTGAGTTACAAAAAATAATGAAAAAAACAACACACACACAGACACACACACACACGCACACACACACACACACACACACACACACACACACACACACACACACACACACACACACACATGATGCCAGCTAATATCAAAAACCTGCCTTGAATTTCTAGTGAGTAACCCCATAATAGGGTGGTAATAATGGGAGTCAACAAAATAGACTCATATAGTCTAGCAGCTTGTATTTGAGCAGTTTTAGATGAACTCACTATGCACTTTGTTGGGAACACCTGTACGCCTACACATTCATGCAGTTGTCTAATCAGCCAATCATGTGGCAGCAGTGCAATACATAAAATCATGCGGACACAGGCCAGCAGCTTCAGGTAATGTTCACATGAACCATCAGAGTGGCTAAAAAAATTTGATCTCTGGGATTTTGACCGTGATGATTGTTTGTGCCAGACGGACTGGTTTGAGTATTTCTATAACTGCTGATCTCCTGGGATTTTTACGCACAACAGTCTCTAGACTTTACTAAGAATTGTGCAATAAGGAAAAAACATCCAGTGAGTGGCATTTCTGACTGTGTCTGAGTCCCAAACACTAATTGGAAGGCTGTTCCATAACTGTGGGGCTTTGTAAGAGAAAGCTCTGCCCTCTGCTGTAGCCTTCACTATTCAAGGTACCAACTAATAGCCTGCACCTTTTGATTGAAGTAGGCGTGGTGGATCATAAAAGATCAAATGTTCGCTCAGGTACTGTGGCTTGAGACCATTCAGTGTTTCATAGGTCAGTAGTAGTATTTTATAATCAATGCGAAAATTGATTGGGAGCCAATGCAGGGTGGATAAGATGTGGTGATGTTATCATATCTTCTGGTTCTAGTAAGGACTGTTGCTGTTGCATTCTGGACTAACTGGAGCTTGTTTATGCACCTGCTGGAAAATCCAGATGGTAAGACATCCAACCTGATAATCCTAAGTAAAAAAAGCATGAACTACTTTTGCTGCATCTTGTGGAGACATTATATTTCTTTTCTTAGCAATATTTCTGAGATGAAAGAAGGCTATCAATAATCACAACAAAGTCTTTTACCGTTGCCCATAATGAAATAGAAAGGCCATCCAGAGATACTATGTAATCAGAAAGCTTTTTTCTAGCTGCATGTGGTCCTAGTCCAAGTACTTCTGTCTTTGCAGAATTAATTAGAAGGAAGTTAATAAGCATCCAGTGTCTAATATCCGATTTACACATTCGTCAACTATATTAAGCTGATGTCTCTCATCTGGCTTTGCTGTGTCATCAGCCTAACAGTGGAGGCTAATTCCATCTTTATGAGTAAATTTACCCAGAGGTAGCATATATAAAGAAAATGCAGTGGGCCTAAAAGAAAACCTTTCAGAACACCAAATGTTAACTAAGTATTTGTATAGAAGTCACCATTTACACCTACAAACTGATAATGACCACTCAAATAAGTCTGATCTCTGGCAGCTGTTGCAGGTCAAACACATCAAAATGTCCATCTACCACCTACAAACAGATGGGCTGGTTCAATGTTTCAACCAGACACTGAAGAGAATGCTGCAATGGGTGGTAGACAAGAAGGGAAGGAACTGGAACCTCCTTCTACCCTACGTCCTGTTCGCTGTGTGTGAGACATCATAGGCACCCACAAGTTTCACCCCATTTGAGCTCCTTTGGAGGCGGTACATGCAGAGCAGCAGCAAGCCTACAACCAGTCAGCACAGCCCTGCGAGTTTCAGCCAGGTGACCGGGTGCTCCTCCTCCAGCGCTACCTGCAAGTTCCTGGCCTGCTGGCAGGGCCTGTACAGAAACCTTGAGCGGGTGGGCCCAGTGACCAAGCACCCAACTTTATCATATTAATTTGCTGAAAAAGTAGATTGAGCCTGCCCTGCCTTCTCAGCCTTTTTTTTCATTGTAGATGTCCCCTCAGAACCCCCAAGGTGAATTGTGGTCCAAAAGGGAGATGATCTGACCCCCTCACAGCAGCAGGAACTAACAACTGGTAGACCAGTTCTCAGATGTGTTCTTGGTGGAGCCAGGACTCCCACCAGGATTGGTGGATCGACAGCGGCCCTATCAAGTTCCAGAGGCCCACCGCTGGATTATTGAGGAGGAAGTCAGCATAATGCTATGGGACGGCATCATCGAAGAATCTGCCAGCCCCTGGTCTAGTCCTATCCTGGTGGTTCCGAAGCCAGACGGAAGTCTCAGGCTGTGTAACAACTTCCACGAGCTCAGCCAGGTCTCGGACTTCAATAGCTATCCCCTCCCCCGAGTGGATGACCTGGTGGAGCACCTGGGGGGAGCCTGCTTCATACCCATACTGTGTCATACTGTGACAGTGGGCCTCCATTCCACACACACAAAGCTTGGCATGCTCCTCACATGACTGCCGGTGTGGTGCTGAAAGGACAGCGCCACTTCAGCACCACTGTTTTGGACAGCAAGTTAGCACATGGCCAGGAGGCGGGGTGAAGCAATAGACATGACTAGTGGCTGCTAAAACCCACGGCTGCTCCTCATCTTCACAGAGAAGTCAAGAGATTAAACCTGAGGAGAGGAGAGCAAACCTGTTAGACATGTGAAGCGGAAAGGAGTGGTGCTCCCGTGGGCGAGACTTAGCATTAGCTATGGCTTTACGATTATGCCGCAGAGTCATCACCCATTCGCCCCACTGCGAGGTCTCTAATGCCAGAGTTGGGGAATTGCTAACTCTGCCTAAGGCACCCAGACGTTCCCCTTCAGAAACTACGCTGCTCTCACTCTCGCTAACCCTCTCTAGAGTTTGGATGCGCACCTCTAATGCTGCAACCTTCTCCATCAGAAAGCTAACTAATATACACTTATCACAAATACAGCTATTACTAATGATGGAGGAAACTGATTAAACATCCTGCACCCAACACACTGAACAAACTGAATGGTTGCCATGTTGAGTATTTAATGTACAAACCCAATTCCAAAAAAGTTGGAACGCTGTGTAAAATGTAAATGAAAACAGAATGATTTGCAAATCTCATAAACCCATATGTTATTCACAATAGAACATAGAAAACATATCAAATGTTTAAACTGAGGAAATGTACCATTTTAAGAAAAAAATAAGGTAATTTTGAATTTGATGGCTGCAGCATGTCTCAAAAAACTTGGGACAGGGACAACAAAAGGCTGGAAAAGTAAGTGTTACTAAAAAGAAACAGCTGGAGGAACATTTTGCAACTAATTAGGTTAATTGGCAACAGGTCAGTAACATGATTGGGTATAAAAAGAGCATCTTAGAGAGGCAGAGTCTCTCAGAAGTAAAGATAAGCAGAGGTTCACCAATTTGTGAAAAACAAAGAATATTGTTCCTCAACGTAAAATTGCGAAGACTTTGAATATCTCATCATCTACAGTACATAATATCATCAAAAGATTCCGAGAATCTGGAGAAATCTCTGTACGCAAGGGACAAGGGCAAAAATCAATATTGCATGCCCGTGATCTTCAGGCCCTCAGGCGGCACTGCATGATTCTATAATGGAAATCACTGCATGGGCTCAGAAACACCTCCAGAACTCTGAAGCCAACTGGTCTCCTCAGTTCCCAGACATATACGGATTGTTGTTAAAAGAAGAGTGGTAAACATGGCCCTGTCCCAACTTTTTTGAGACATGTTGCTGCCATCAATTTCAAAATTACCTTATTTTTTCCTTAAAATGGTACATTTCCTCAGTTTAAACATTTGATATGTTTTCTATGTTATATTGTGAATAAAATATGGGTTTATGAGATTTGCAAATCATTTCATTCTGTTTTTATTTACATTTTACACAGCGTCCCAACTTTATTGGAATTGGGGTTGTACCTTAGTCGAAGTTAAGTTGATATTATTTTTATGACAGGTAACTACTCTATACAATTGTGGTGAGGAGAAAAGCATCTCATAATGCAAATCATGTCAAAACTTGAGCCGGATGGGCTACAAACGCAGAGGACTATGTCAGGTTCCACTTCTGTCAGCCAAGAACAAAACGCTGAGGCTGCTGTGGGAACAGGATCACCAAAACTGAACAGCTGAAGAAGGGAAAAACATGGTCTGATGAATCTCGATTTCTGTTGAGGCACATAGATAGTACAGGCAGAATTTAGTGTCAACAGCATGAATCCACAGACCCAACCTGCCATGTGTCAACAGTCCAGGGTGGTAGAGGTGATGTAATGGTGTGGGAAATGTTTACTTGGCACATTTTGGGCTGGTTAATTCCAATCAATAATCACTTGAATGCCACAGTCTATTTGAGTATTGTTGTTGACCATCCCTTCATGGCCACAATTTACCCATCTTGTAATGGCTGCTTCCAGCATGATAGTGCGCCATATCACAAAGCAAATGTTGTCTCAAATGGGTTTCATGAACATAACAATGAGTTGAGTGTTCTTCAGTGGCCTTCCCAGTCACTGGATCTGAATCCAATAGAACACCTTTGGGATGTGGTAGAACTGGAGATTCCCAGCATGAAATTGAACTGAAAAATCTGCAGGAATTGCATGATGTAATCATGTCAGCATGGACCAGAATCTCAAAGGAATGTTTCCAACATTTTGTGGAATCTGTGCCACAAAGAATTGAGGCTGTGCTGAGAGCAAATGGAGGCCCCACCAGTATTAGTATAGCATTCCTAATAAAGTACTCAGTGAGTGTGTACAGTATCTTTGTTCAACTGTGTTTGATACAGCAGGTATATCCTCCTTGACATGCAACACAACAACGGCAATGGTTTGAAGCTATCACGTAAAAGCAGGCCAAGGCCAACAAGTGCTCCAGATGCTGCTGCAACCCACGACTCCTCCAGCTAATACTATAATCATTTATTGTAATGATTGACAGTGGCATTTACAACTTCTGAGAGTGATCCTAAAATCCTTGAGATGGGTGAGACTCACAGCAAACACAAAGAAGTGTGCCACTGGATGGGAGGAAGTATGATACTTGGGCTTCCACTTGGGAAGAAAAAGAAAAAAAAAGAAAGTAAAAAAAATTCATTATGATTGTAGGTGTTAAGATGTTAATGTGTAGTTTGTATGTATTTAATGAATGGGCATGTACTGTAATTGATGGTTCAGGGTGTATGGTTATCTGTGCATGTATGCGCATGCAAGATCATGTACAGTATGTGTGGGCAATCATAGGGTAACTGTATGAATGTATAAAAAATAAAAGGGAAAAAATAAATAAATAAATAAAGATTTTCTTTAATGAATAGATTTCTGATGGACTGTCCCACACTGAGGAGTAGGTCACTAAAAGAAGCTGCCAGGCCCAGGGCACACCCATCATCCCCACCCCCACCGGTTGCCCCCATCCCAGGCAGGCCACCATCTGCACATCACGCTTACCCTAGTCTTTTGTGTTTTTCCCTTCCTCTTTTTCCTCTTGCTTTTTTCTTCTTTTCTTTCTTTTCCCTTTTCCCTCACTTTCTTCCTTTTAATTTTTCCCTTTCAAGTTCATATGTCAGTACTCAACTAATGTAAAGCATTCAAATAAGAGAGTCGTGCAATATGGAATTGGTCCAACCAAGGCAGAAGATCAAGAGGGGGGGGCGAGGTGTGAGCATCCAGGGCCCCCTCCACAGCATCTCACAAAGAGGTCACCCAACCCAGTACCCCAGGGCATCCCATCCCACCACAGCCCATCTGAGATACACAGCCAGGCCTTAAGGCATCAATCAACATACATAAAAAAGGGGAGAGGATTATTTATATTCAACCCCAATTCCAAAAACTGTGTTCACAGCCAATGAGTTCTGGAGGCGTTTCTGAGCACATGCAGTGATTTACATTACAGAATCATGCCTGTTTTTAATGCAGTGCTGCCTGAGGGCCTGAAGATCACGGGCATGCAATATTGATTTTCACCCTTGTCCCTTGCGCAGGGAGATTTCTCCAGGTTCTTTTTAGGTTGAGGAACATAATTCTGAAATTGTTCCACAAATTGTAGACGCAGTTTTTCATAGATTGGTGAACCTTTTTTTTTTTTTACTTCTGAAAGACTCTGCCTCTCTAAGATACTCTTTTTATACCCAATCATGTTACTGACCTGTTGCCAATTAACCTCCAGCTTTTTCTTTTTAGTAACACTTACTTTTCCAGCCTTTTGTTGCCTCCATTCCATCTTTTTTGAGATGTGTTGATGCCATCAAATTCAAAATTACCTTATTTTTTTCTTGAAATGGTACATTTACTCAGTTTAAACATTTGATATGTTTTCTATGTTCTATTGTGAATAACATATGGGTTTATGAAATTTGCAAATAATTGCATTATGTTTTTATTTACATTTTACACAGCATCCCAACTGTTTTGGAATTGCGGTTGTAGTTTATATTTATCAATTAATAAAATGTAAAGTGAGTGAATAGAAGAAAAATCTACATCAAATCAATATTTGGTGTGACCACCCTTTGCCTTCAAAACAGCATCGATTCTTCTAGGTACACATGCACAAAGTCAGGGATTTTGTAGGCATATAGTCAGGTGTATGATTAGCACCTTTCTGGTATAATTGTTTATTGACCATCAATTCAATATGTAGGTTGAATCATTAACTGAAACATAAACAGCTGTGTAGGAGGAATAAAACTGGTGTGGAACAGCCAAATTCAGCTAATGAGGTGAGGTTGCTGAAGACAGTTTACTGTCAAAAGCCATACAACATGGCAAGACTGAGCACAGTCTTGCACAGCAGCAAGACAGAAGGTAGTTATGCTGCATCAGCATTTCAAAATTTCAAGGCAGACAGGGGTTTCCAGATGTGCTGTCCAAGCTCTTTTGAAGAAGCACAAAGAAATGGGAAACGTTGAGGACCCTAGACGCAGTGGTCGGCCAAGGAAACCTAATGCAGCAGATGCAAGACACATCAGGCTTATTTCCCCTCGCAATCAGAAGATGTCCCGCAGTGCCATCAGCTCAGACCTGGCAGAAACCAGTGGGGCCCTGGTACACCCATCTACTGTCCGGAGAAGTCTGGTCAGAAGTGGCCTTCATGGAAGACCTGTGCCCAAAAAGCCATACCTCAGACGTGGAAACAAGGCCAAGCGACTCAACTATTCCTGAAAACACAAGAACTGGGGTGCAGAAAAATGGCAGAAGGTGTTCTGGACTGATGAGTCAAAATATGACATATGTGGCTGTAGCAGAAGGCAGTTTGTTCCCCGAAGAGCTGGAGAGCGGTACATGAATGAGTGTCTGCAGGCAACAGTGAAGCATGGTGGTGGTTCCTTGCAAGTTTGGGGCTGCATTTCTGTAAATGGAGTTGGGAATTTGGTCAGAATTAATGGTCTCCTCGATGCTGAGAAGAGCAGGCAGATACTTATCCATCATGCAATACCATCAGGGAGGCATCTGATTGCCCCCAAATTTATTCTGCAGCATGACAATGACCCCAAACATACAGCGAAAGTCATTAAGAACTATCTTCAGCATAAAGAAGAACAAGGAGTCCTGGAAGTGATGGTATGGCCCCAGGGAGCCCTGATCTCAACATCATTGAGTCTGTCTGGGATTACATGAAGAGAGAGAAGCAACTGAGGCTTCCTAAATCCACAGAAGAACTGTGGTTAGTTATCCAAGATGATTGGACCAACCTACCTGCCGAGTTCCTTCAAAAACTGTGTGCAAGTGTACCTAGAAGAATTGATGAATTGATGCTGTTTTGAAGGCAAAGGGTGGTCACACTAAATATTGATTTGATGTAGATTTTTCTTCTGTTCACTCACCTTGCATTTTATTAATTGATAAGTATAAACGATTAACATGTCTATTTTTGAAAGCATTCTTACTTGACAGCATTTTTCACACCTGCCTAAAACTTTTGCAAAGTACTATATACAGTGGGTATATAAAAGAATCCCCCACTTTAAAATAATCACATTTTGTTGCTTTTCAGCCTGAAATGAAGACGGACACAGTTTTTATTTTATCCAGCTGTATTTACTCAGTACAACTTATAACTTTATAACCAAGTGAAAGATATAACACCAACATGTCAGAAAAAACAAAATTAAAAAACATAATCACTGAATTGGATAAAGGATCACCCTCATGTGTCAGTATTTTGTTGAACCACCTTTTGCTTTAATTACAGTCTGTTGGGATATGTATCTACTAACTTTGCACATTTAGACTTTGCAATATTTGCCCACTCTTCTTTGCAGAACTGCTCAACTTCAGTTAAATTTGATGGTGACCATTTGTGGACCACAGTCTTCAAGTCATTCCACAGATTTTCAATGGGGTTTAAGTTTGGGCTCTGACTAGGCCATGCAAGGACATTCAACTTTTTCTCCTTCAACCACTGTGTGGTCAGTTTTGCTGTGTGCTTTGGGTCATTGTCATGTTGGAAGGTAAACCTTCTTCCCATTGACAACTTTCTGGCAGAGAGCAGCAGATTTTCCTCGAGAATTCATCCATTTCATCCATCCATTTTTCCTTCTATCCTGATAAGTGCTCCAGTCCCTGCTGCAGAGAAACACCCCCATAACAGGATTTTACCACCTCCATGCTTCACGGTAGGAATGGTGTTATTTGGATGGTGAGTTGTATTGGATTTCCGTTCGGGACAAATAATTAAATTTTAGTCTCATCTGACCATAGAAACTTCAAGGTGCGTTTTGGCAAAGCTCAGTCGTGGGTGACTTTTTTCTTGCAACCCTCCCATACAAGCCACATTTGTGGAAAATTTGTGATATTGTTGTCCCATGCACACAATGACCACTCTTTGTCATAAATTCCTGCAACTGCTTCAGAGTTGCTGTAGGCCTCTTGGTAGCCTCTCTGACCAGTTTCCTCCTGGCTCTTTCATCCAATTTGGAGCGACGTCCTGATCCAGGGAGGGTCTGTGTACCAAATACCTTCCACTTCTTAATAATAGACTTCAATTTGCTTCTAGGCATTGATAAAGCCTTTGAAATTTTTTGTATCCATCTCCTGACTTGTGCCTGTCCACAACTTTATCCCGGATATCTTAGACAGTAGACAGTGCCTTGCCACCCATAGTTGATTGTTTGCTTCAGTGGCACTACCAAGGACTGAAAAATGCTCCAGGAAAGCTCTTTTCATGCTGAGCTAATAAAAATGACTACAGCTGATCACAGTTGAAAGTCAAATGGCTTTGTGTGCCATTGAGAAGGTGATTAGTTACAGCTGATTGAGTTTACAAGTCATTTTAAGGAGGGGGGGTGATCCTTTTTCCAACTCAGTGATTCTGTTTTGTTTTGTTTTTTTTTCTGGCATGTTGGTGTTGTATCTTTCACTTGGATATTATAAGTTGGACTGAGTAAATACAGCTGGATAAAACAAAAACTGTGTCCGTCTACATTTCAGGCTGAAAAGCAACAAAATGTGATTATTTTAAAGGGGGTGATTCTTTTCTATACCCACTGTATACTAAACCCATTTCCATAAAAGTTGGGATTTTTTTCTAAAATGCAATAAAAACAAAAATCTGTGATTTGTCAAGTCTGCTGAAACTTTAAGTAACTGACAAAAGTACAAAGATATTCAATGTTTTCACTGACCAACTATATTGTATTTTAAATATAAGCAAATTTAGAATTTGCTGCCTTCAACACACTCAAAAAAAGTTGGGACATTGGCAAAAAAAGACTGAAAAATTCATAGAATATTCAAGTAACACCATTTTGGAGGATCAGGTTAATTGTTAACAGGGGAGGGTATCAGGATTGGGCATAAAAGGAGCATCCGCCAAAAGCTCAGTCGTCATGAGAGAATTGTCAGTCAGTTCAGAAAGAACACTGCTCAATGCAAGATTGCAATGAATTTAGGTCTTTCACAATCTACAGTGCATAATATTGTGAAAAGATTCAGGGAATCTGGAGAAATCTCATTGCAGAAATGCAACCCGAAACTCTATTACACAAGGAGGAAGTCATACATCAACTCTAGGCAGAAATGCTGCTGAGCTCTCTGGGCCCAAGCTCATCTCAGATGGACTAAAAGGCAATAGAAACGTGTGCTGAGGTCAGATGAGTCCATGTTTCAGCTTGTTTTCGGGAAAAACTGACATTGAGTTCTCTGTGCCAAAGATGAAAAAGACCAACCAGACTGTGAAAGGTGCAAAATCCAGCATCTGTGATGGTATGGGGGTGTATCAGTGCTCACGGCATGGGTGACTTGCATATGTGTGAAGGTACTATTGATGTGGAGGCATATATTGGGATTTTATAGAGACATATGCTGCCATCAAGGCAACGTCTTTTCCCACGAAGTCCATGGTTATTTCAGCAGGACAATGCCAGGCCTCCATGTGCTACAACAGTGCATTTGCTTGACTGGCCTGCCAGCAGTCCAGATCTTTCTCCTATGGCGCCTCATGAAGAGATAATGACAATGGTGTCCAAGTACTGTTGAGCAGCAGAAGTCTTGTAACAAGTAAGAGTGGGCAAAAATTCCACTTGCAAAACTGCAACAATTAGTATCCTCAGCTCCAAAACTATTAAAAAGTGTATTTAAAAGGAAGGGTGATGTAACACAGTGGTAAACCTCCCTCTGTCCCAACTTTTTTTTTTAGTGTGTTGAAGGTCAGTGAAAACACTGAATATCTTCTCTTTGTACTTTTTTCAGTTAATTAAAGTTTCAAGAGACTTGACAAATCACAGATTTTTGTTTTTATTGCATATTATATATATACATACATACACACATGTGATATGTTTTCTATGTTCTATTGTGAACAACATATGGGTTTATGAGATTTGCAAATCATTGCATTCTGTTTTTATTTACATTTTACACAGCATTGGAATTGGGGTTGTAGTAGAATGGCAGGGAGTGATTATTGTGGAAGAGATGATGAAGATATGTAATGCTTTTTTGTTCCCATGTGCAGTAGTAAATAGGAGACTTGTGTGCCAGATGGGGGTATATTTACATGGTGTTAGAGTAGAATTGATGATCTCACAGCATTTCACCAGGCTGTCTGAGTTGTAGGGATAACTGTATACCCATTTTAAAATGGATGTGTTTCTTGAGCAAGTGTTGAGAAATGGCAAATCTGCAAGTGTAAGCTTTTTACAGTATGTTTGTTCTGGTTGTATCCATGAGATGTTATTATTGCTTTGATGAATCCATTTCACTAAATATTGCAGTTGATTTGACAGATAATAATTTTAAAGTATGGGTTACCATACATTGGTTTTCACATGTCATGTTCACTTTCACTTTAAAAATGGGAGATTTGAAGAATTAAGTGATTGAAACAATTTTTCTGTAGGCATGACAGGGAGCATTGAGAAGAGATAAGTAATCTGAGGGAGAATTTTCATGTTGATAGTTGCTATCCATCATCTATTGTTTAGCAGTGGAGTGTAGTTAAGTGAGAACACATTCTGATAGCCTGGAGGAGATGCTAATGCCTAAGTACTTAATATTTCCAACACGGATTGGAACAAGTGAATACTGAGCTGCAGAATCCCAAGCCTCATCAGAGAGTGGAAGTATGCTAGATTTATTCCAATTTATTGTGCAGTTTGATATTTTGGAAAAAGTATTAATAACTTTAACTGTTTCCTGAAGTGAAGGTTTAGGGCTCTGCAGATACAAGTCAAGTCAAGGTACACAGTGAAACGAAACAACGTTCCTCCAGGACCATGGTGCTACATAAACCAACACATTAACCACATGAGATGACATAGAACTATCTAAGATCTACACATTTTTACATAAAGTGCACATGCAAACAAACCAAGACAGTACAGTAACTACTAAAACAGGAACAATAGGGACAGTAAGTGACAGTGTAGCACCGACCAGTACACAGTTCTAGTATGGAAATGTCCGATATAACAGTATTGCAAAAGATAGGTGCAAAAGAGTAACAATATAGTTTTAAAAAAATACTGTAAATGTAATCATAACATGCTATGACTTAGTATTCAGCAGACTAGCTTATACCAAATATGGACATAGCAGTTATTGCGGTAGCAGCCAGGTAATAGTGACAAGAAATTAAATATGATATCTTTATAAATACAGTAGCAGCAAAAAAGTAACAGTCAGTACAAAAATGTGCAATATATTGCAATGGGAGTGGGATGGTGTTCAGTTCAGAGTGCGTGCGTGTGTGTGTCAGTCCAGTCTCTGAGTATTGAGGAGTCTGATGGCTTGGGGGAAGAAGCTGTTGCACAGTCTGGCCGTGAGGGCCTGAATGCTTCGGTACCTCTTTCCAGACGGCAGGAGGGTGAAGAGTTTGTGTGAGGGGTGTGTGCGGTCATCCACAATGCTGGTGGCTTTGCAAATGCAGCGTGGGGTGTAAATGTCTATGATGGAGGGAAGAGAGACCCTGATGATCTTCTCAGCTGTCCTCACTATCCTCTGCAGGGTCTTGCAATCCGATATGGTGCAGGTCCCTAACCAGGTAGTGATGCAGGTGCTCAGGATGCTCTCAATGGTTCCTCTGTAGAACATGGTGAGGATGAGGGGTGGAAGATGTGCTTTTTTCAGCCTTCTCAGAAAATAGAGACGCTGCTGGGCTTTCTTGGTTTCTGGTGTTGAGGGACCAGGTGAGGTTCTCTGTCAGGTGAATACCAAGGAATTTGGTGCTCTTGATGATCTCTACAGTGGAGCCATCGATGTTCAGAGGAGAGTGGTCGCTCCATGCTCTCCTGAAGTCAACAACCATCTCTTTTGTTTTTTACACATTCAAAGACAGGTTGTTGGCTCTGCACCAGTCCGTTAGCTGCTGCACCTCCTCTCTGTATGCTGACTCGTTGTTCTTGCTGATGAAACCCACCACGGTCGTGTCATCGGCGAACTTGATGATGTGATTCGAGCTGTGCATAGCTGGACAGTCATGATTCAGCAGTGTGAACAGCAGTGGACTGAGCACACAGCCCTGGGGGCCCCAGTGCTCAGTGTGTTGATGCTGGAGATGCTGTTCTCGATCCAGACTGACTGAGGTCTCCCAGTTTGGAAGTCCAGGCTCCAGTTGCAGAGGGAGGTTTTCAAGCCCACCAGGTTCAGCTTTCTGATTAGGTGCTGATGAATGATTGTGTTGAATGCTGAACTGAAGTCTATGAACAGCATTCGAACGTAGGTGTGATTTTTGTCCAGGTGGGTGAGGGCCAGATGTAGGGTGGTGGTGATGGCATCATCTGTTGAGCGGTTGGGGCGATACGCAAACTGCAGGGGGTCCAGTGAGGGGGGCATCAGGGTCTTGATGTACCTCATGACGAGCCTCTCGAATCACTTCATGATGATTGGTGTGAGTGCAACAGGATGGTAGTCATTGAGGCAGGACACTGACGGCTTCTTCGGCATGGGGACAACGGTGGTGGCCTTGAAGCATATTGGAATGATGGCGCTGCTCAGGGAGATGTTGAAGATGTCAGTGAGAACATCCACCAGCTGGTCTACACATCCTCTGAGCACTCTGCCAGGAATGTGGCTGGTCCAGGAGCTTTCCATGGGTTGACTCTGTGTAGAGTTTTCCTCACATCAGCCATGGTTAGACACAGCACCTGGTCATTGGGAGGCGGGGTGGTCTTCCTCGCCACCATGTCATTCTGTGCCTCAAATTGAACATAGAAGTTGTTCAGCGCATCTGGAAGGGAGGTATCACTGTCACAGGCGGGTGGTGTTGTCCTGTATTTGCTGATGGCCTGAATGCCCTGCCACATGCACCGCATGTCACCGATATCCATGAAGTGACCGTGGATTTTCTGAACGTGTGCACGTTTTGTCTCTCTGATGGTTTTGTCTCTCTGTCCTTAGGGCCACCTTGTCACCTGTCCTGAAGGTGGAGTCTTGGGTTCTCAGCAGTGTAAGCACCTCCACAGTCATCCACAGCTTCTGGTTGGAGCATGTAGTGATGGTCTTGGAGACAGTGACATCATCAATGCACTTGCTGATGTAGCTCGTCACTGATGCTATGTATCCCTCCAAGTTAGTGGAGTCACTGTCGGTTGCAGCCTCCCTGAACATGTGCCAGTCAGTGTGCTCAAAACAGTCCTGAAGAGCAGAGATGGCTTCTGCTGGCCAGGTTTTCACCTGCTTCCTGTTACCCACCAACTATGCTATGGTGGTGCGCACACATGCAGTGGCTCAGTGCTCTCTCTTTTGGTGCTCTATTATGTTTGTATTGTTATCTGTCCTGTCGATTTCATGCCGGGCGATTATCATCTACAGTTGGCTCAATATTCTGGAAATAGGATCACATAGCGAGCGAGCTATTACAGCTGAGTTTCTCCGCTCTCATGATATCCTGGCTGACATCACTAGGTGTCCGGGCTCTCTGTAGATTACCATTCCCGTGATGAGGCGACGAAGGCGGCGTAAGGAGAGGAGGCAAAAGCCAGGCTGCAGAGCCGGCACGCTAGTGAGGTTATGGAAGCGGCCACACAAACCGATGCTTCCTAGTATTTTTTTTACCAACGTGAGATCTCTCACTAACAAGATGGATGAACTGAAACTACAGGTTGCATCGAATAATGCTGTAAAAGACAGTTGTATTCTGCTCTTCACAGAGACCTGGCTTCATTCATCTATATCAGATACAGCTATCGAGCTAGAAGGCCACAGTGTATCAATATGACAGGACCAGGGACTCCGGTAAGAGCAGAGGAGGGGGGTTATGCATTTATGTAAACAACAACTGGTGCACTAACACCAAGATTGTAAACAGTCATTGCTCCCCAGACTTGGAACTTATGACTGTTAGATGCAGGCCCATATATCTTCCTCGGGAGTTCACTGCTGTTTTGATCACTGCTGTGTATATACCACCGGAAGCTAATGCCAGCTCATCTCTTGGTCACTTACATGACATTATAAGCAGCCAGCAGAGTAAGTATCCTGAGGCTGTTCACATTGTGGGAGGTGACTTTAATCATGTAGATTTAAAGGAAGTGCTTCCCAAATTCCATCAGCATGTTAAGTGTGCTACTAGAGGAGCAAGTACATTGGATAAGGCCTACTCTAACATTAAGCAGGGCTTCAGAGATAAACAACTACCACATCTGGGCCAGTCAGACCATATGTCCCTGTTTTTAATTCCAGCATATACCCCCATAAGAAAGAGGGTTTCTACCACTTTTAGAACTATCAGAACATAGCCTGAAGGTGCCTTTCTTCAACTGCAGGACTGCTTCGAGTCAATGAACTGGGATGTTTTTGAAAATCAGGACTTGGATCAGTATACAACAGCTGTTCTGGCTTACATCAGGTTTTGTATGGACTCTGTCACAATGGATAAATGCGTCTGGGTTTATCCCAATAAGAAGCCGTGGATGAATAAAGAAGTGCAGTGCCTGCTCAGGGAGAGGAACGATGCGTTCAGGGCTGGTGATGAGGAGCTGTATAGTGCAGCCAGAGCAAACCTGAAGAGAGGTATTATAGTAGCTAAGGCTGCATATAGGAGTAAGATTGAGGATTGCTTCAAGAACAACAACCTTAGACAGGTGTGGCAGGGGGTCCAGCATATTACCAACTATAAACTCAGCAACCGCTTGGCTGATGGTGGTGATGCATCGCTGGCAGAGGAGCTGAATCTCTTCTTCGCCCGCTTTGAGGTGGTGTCACCAGAGGAAACGACACTACATCCACTAGCACACAGCAGCCATAGCCTCAGGAGTGCAGGAGCATGAGGTGAGGTGCACGCTGAGGGCAGGAAACCCAAGGTCAGCTACAGGACCCGATGGCATCCCTGGATGAGTGCTGAGGGAATGTGCAGATCAGCTGGCTGGGGTCTTTACCACAATCTTTAACCAGTCCCAGTCCCAGGCTGCTGTACCACCCTGCCTGAAGTCTGCTACAATAGTTCCACTTCAGAAGAAGACTGTCATCAGCAGCCTCAATGATTACCACCCACTAGCACTGACACCTGTTATTATGAAGTGCTTTGAGAGACTGGTTCGGACTCACATCGTCTCAAATCTCCCACTCAGGTTTGACCAATACCAGTTTGCCTACAGAGTTAATAGGTCCACAGAGGACGCCATAGCAACAGCCCTTCATACTGCTCTGTCCCATCTGGAGCTGCAGGGGAGCTACGATCGGTTGTTATTTGTGGACTTCAGCTCAGCGTTCAATACCATCCTCCCAAGCAGACTTGTGTCTAAACTGTCAGATCTAGGAATATCGCCTTCCATCTGTCTCTGGATCAAGGACTTCCTTACGGATCACTCACAGAGGGTAAGATTAGGCTCCTATATTTCCTCAGCCCTTAGCCTTAGTACCGGCTCCCCACAGGGCTGTGTGCTAAGCCCCCTATTTTTTACCCTCTACACACATGACTGCACCCCCATCCACTCCAGTAACACCATAATTAAGTTTGCTGATGACACCACTGTGGTGGGGCTCATCTCTGGGGGGGACGAGTCCGCTTACCGAGATGAGGTGGAGCAGTTATCTGTGTGGTGCATAGAAAACAACTTGTTCTTGAACACCACCAAGACCAAGGAGCTGATCATAGACTTTAGAAGGAAGAAAACAGACATTCAGCCACTTTTCATCAGTGGCGTCTGTGTAGAAAGGGTCTCGGAATTCCGATTTCTGGGCATTCACATAGAGGACAATCTAACCTGGAGTGTTAACACCTTACCCATCATCAGGAAGGCACAGCAGAGACTGCACTTCCTGAGAATACTCAGGAATTACCAGCTCACACAAAAACTGTTGATAACCTTTTACCGTTGCTCTGTCGAGAGCATTTTGACATACTGCATTTGTGTGTGGTTTTCCAGCTGCAGTGCTGCAGAAAGGAAAGCACTACAGAGAATTATTACCATAGCCCAGAAGGTAATCGGTTGTTCCCTCCCCTCTATGGAAGATTTACATAGTTCTCGCTGCCTTATGAAAGCCCAAAAAATTCTCAGGGACCCATCTCACCCAGGACATTCTCTTTTTGAATTGTTACCTTCGGGCAGATGTTATAGGGTTCTGAAAACTTGAACAAACAGACTAAGAAATAGTCTCTGTTCCAAAGCCGTTTCTGTCTTGAATACTGCATTAACTTAAACCGAACATCTTGTGCATTGCTGTAGATGAGGTGTCTATCTCTGTTTTAAATACTGCAAAATCTTGAACTAAATATCATGTTCTATGTTGATGAGTCATGATAGTTCTTGCTTAAGCCTTGTTTTTGAAAACTGCAATAACCTATCTGAACAGCAGGCAGTAATGTTGAATATGAGTCGTGTAGTTGATTGTCGAACATGTGACTTCTCTCTGTGCAAATGTGTTTTTGTTTTAGATTCAGTAATCTGATTTAGTATTTAGATTATGCATCAAAAGGATTGCATTTCAATTTCGTTTTACTTGTACAATGACAATAAAGACTTTCAATTTCAATTTCAAAACCAGTTTGGAGCGTCTGACGAGCGGTCTGTATGCTGGGATTAGCATAACAGAGATGTGATCTGAGTAGCTGATGTGGGGGTGGGGCTCCGCCCAGTGCGCACCAGGGATGTTTGTGTAAACAAGATCCAGCGCGTTCGCTCCTCTCGTTGCAAAGTTCACATGTTGGTGGCATTTAGGGAGCACTGATTTGAGATTTGTATGGTTAAAATCTCCGGTGCCGATAAACAGTCCATCAGGGTGTGTGTTCTGCAGTTCGCTAATAGCCCCATAGAGTTCACAGAGTGCCCCCTTAGCATTCACAGAGCACCTCCTTAGCATAGCAGTAGGATATCATCCACATAGAGAAAAAAAATTTCTTGTACGTTAATGGTATCAATTCCATTGATTATACTGTTCTGTCTTATTGCTATTGCAAGCGGTTCTATAAAAATGGCAAACAGTGAAGCAGAGAGTGGACATCCTTGCCCTGGGACATAAGGAGGCCAACCACTCCACCATCAACAAACCTGGGTGAACGCGTGAAAGTAGGGGGGCGACAGCATCCAAACATCCCAGTTTACCACAACACTCTATGCCTGTGAGCCCTCTAGATCTGCTCCTTTACCTAAGAAAAAAACACTATTCACAAAAAGCTTGACTAAACAAATATGTTTTCAGCCTGGACTTAAACACTGAGACTGTGTCTGAGTCCCGAACACTAATTGGAAGGCTGTTCCATAACTATGGGGCTTTGTAAGAGAAAGCTCTTATCCCTGCTGTAGCCTACACTATTCAAGGTAGCTACAAATAGCCTGCCCCTTTTGGTTGAAGTAGATCATGGCGGATCATAAAAGACAAAAAGTTCAGTTACTGTGGCGCGAGACCATTCATTGCTTTATAGGTCAGTAGTAGTATTTTATAATCAACGCGAAAATTTAACTGGGACCCAATGCAGTGTGGACTGGAGTGTGGACTAACTGGAGTTTGTTTATGCACCTACTGGAACATCCAGACAGTAAGGCATTACAATAATCCAACCTAGATGTGACGAAAGCATGAACTAATTTTTCTGCATCATGTAGTGACATTATATTTCTTATCATAGCAATATTTCTGAGGTGATGGAAGCCTGTCCTAGTAATATTATCTACATGAGCTTCAAATGAAAGACTGGAGTCAATAAATCACACCAAGGTCTTTTACAGTTGCACATGATAAAACAGAAAGGCCATCCAGAGTTACTATGTAATCAGAAAATTTAATTCTAGCTG
The DNA here is from genome assembly GCA_023630585.1 of Cranoglanis bouderius. Taxonomy (NCBI): domain Eukaryota; kingdom Metazoa; phylum Chordata; class Actinopteri; order Siluriformes; family Cranoglanididae; genus Cranoglanis; species Cranoglanis bouderius. The sequence continues at coordinate 22,560,840 of CM042540.1, forward strand.
CATGTGGTCCTAGTATAAGTACTTCTTTCTTGTCAAATTAAGTAAAAGAAAGTTAATAAGCATCCAGTGTCTAATGTTGTTTACACATTCCTCAGATTTATTAAGCTGGTGTCTGTCATCTGCCTTTGCTGAAACAAACAACTGTGTGTCATTAGCATAACAGTGGAAGCTAATTCCATGTTCATGAATAATTTGACCCAGAGGTAGCATATATATATATATATATATATATATATATATATATATATATATATATATATATATATACACACACATATATATATATATATATATATATATATATATATATATATATATATATATGTGTATGTATATATATATGTGTATGTATATATATATATATATATATATATATATATATATATGTGTGTGTGTATGTATATATATATATATATATACAGTATCTCACAAAAGTGAGTACACCCCTCACATTTTTTTGTAAATATTTTATTATATCTTTTCATGGGACAACACTGACGAAATGACACTTTGCTACAATGTAAAGTAGTGAGTGTACAGCTTGTATAACAGTGTAAATTTGCTTTCCCCTCAAAATAACTCAACACACAGCCATTAATGTCTAAACCACTGGCAACAAAAGTGAGTACACCCCTAAGTGAAAATGGCCAAATTGGGCCCAAAGTGTCAATATTTTGTGTGGCTACCATTATTTTCCAGCACTGCCTTAACCCTGTTGGGCATGGAGTTCACCAGAGCTTCACAGGTTGCCACTGGAGTCCTCTTCCACTCCCCCATGATGACATCACAGAGCTGGTGGATCTTAGAGACCTTGCGCTCCTCCACCTTCCATTTGAGGATGCCCCACAGATGCTCAATAGGGTTTAGGTCTGGAGACATGCTTGGCCAGTCCATCACCTTTACCCTCAGCTTCTCTAGGAAGGCAGTGGTTGTCTTGGAGGTGTGTTTGGGGTCATTATCATGTTGGAATACTGCCCTGCAGCCCAGTTTCCGAAGGGAGGGGATCATGCTCTGCTACAGTATGTCACAGTACATGTTGGCATTAGCTCCCTAGTGCCGGCAGCACTCATGCAGCCAGAGACCATGACACTCCCACCACCATGCTTGACTGTAGGCAAGACACACTTGTCTTTGTACTCCTCACCTGGTTGCTGCCACACACGCTTGACACCATCTGAACCAAATAAGTTTATCTTGGTCTCATCAGACCACAGGACATGGTCCTGTACTGTTAAACTGCTGTATGGTCTTGGCCACCATGCTGCAGCTCAGATTCAGGGTGTTGGCAAACTTTTTACAGCTTAGGCCATCTTTATGTAGAGCAACAATTCTTTTTTTCAGATCCTCAGAGAGTTCTTTGCCATGAGGTGCCATGTTGAACTTCCAGTGACCAGTATGAGAGAGTGTGAGAGCGATAACACCAAACTTAACACACCTGCTCCCCATTCACACCTGAGACCTTGTAACACTAATGAGTCACATGACACCGGGGAGGGAAAATGGATAATGGGGCCCAATTTAGACATTTTCAATTAGGGGTGTACTCACTTTTGTTGCCAGCGGTTTAGACATTAATGGCTGTGTGTTGAGTTATTTTGATGGGACAGCAAATTTACACTGTTATACAAGCTGTACACTCACTACTTTACATTGTAGCAAAATGTCATTTCGTCAGTGTTGTCCCATGAAAACATATAATAAAATATATATATATATATATATATATATATATATATATATATATTTGGTGTACCTTGTGGAACACCAAACTTTACCTCAGTATGCATAGAGAAGTCACCATTTACATCTATGAACTGATAGCGATCAGTCAAATAAAACCTGGGCCAGGAGTGGGCTGTTCTCTTAATGCCAACAACATTTTCTAGTCTACCAATGAGAATAGTATAATCAATTGTATCAAAAGCTGCACTAAGGTCAAGCAACACAAGCAAGCAGACATAACCCTGATCACAGGCCAATAGGTCATTTACCACTTTGATGAAGCCTGTGTCCATTTCAAGTCTCAACTCAATTTATTTATATAGCAATTTAAAAACAACAGAGTTGACCAAAGTGCTTCACAACCAGAAATTCAAAGAACAGCAAAATGACAACACACACACACACACACACACACACACACACACACACACACACACACACACATCAACAAACATGACTGATCTGGATGGAATAATGTGGTGGTCACAGTTTCTATTCTGATACATAGTGTTTGGTCATGTAAGTTCTTAGTGCATCTATCTGATAAATCTTTAATCTTCTGTTCCAGCTGAGTTTCTAATTCCAATTGTTTTTTCTTCTAATTTGATGAATATGATATTATTTTCCCCCTGATTACTGCTTTTGCTGTTTCCCATAATGATGATGCTATGATCTCTGGGGTGTCATTCACTTCCATAAAGAATTCCCACTCTCTCCTTATTAATGTAATGAATTCTGGGTCTTTGAGTAATGAAATATTGAGCTGCCATCTAGATGAAGGTTTTGTGAGGTGTTCCATGTTTAGAGTTAGATATACACATGCATGGTCACTAATTATAATTGGGTCTATTGTAGTATCTGTTACATATGTTGTTAATGTATTGCTTATAAGGAAGTAGTCTATTCAGGAAAATGATTGATGTAGGGGGGAGTATCATGGTCTGGGTCGAGCTCCGCGTGTTTTCCCTGTCTTCCCCTTCTCCATGTTTCCAGTGCTCTCTCTCTGTGTGTGTGTGTGTGTGTGTGTGTGTGTGTGTGTGTGTGTGTGTGTGTGTTCGTTCCTGGGTGTGGCGCTCCATGGCTGAATCAGCGGTCTCACCTGTCCCTCATCACTCACCTCATCAGCAGAGTATTTAAACCCCAGTCTTCCAGCCACTCGTCGCCAGATTGGTCCGGCTTCCAGTTCGGTAACTTCCGGCCCTGCATGCATTTGTTTTTGCCTAGTGTTCCATGTTGATTTCCCTCGTTGTGTTAACCTGTGTTCATCGTGTTTTGTTTGTTCGTGCTTCCAGGTCCATGTCTCGAGTTTCCTGCTGCTCGCTCCCGGTTCACTTCCTGCTATGCCCAGTCCTGCCTCGCCTTCCCCAGTGGCTCTCCAGCTTGGTACTCTTCGACAACACTCAAGCCCGCTCTCCCCTCCCTGTAGCCCACTTATTAAGCACCCAATCCTCATGCTCCAGACACGAGTTCGAATCCCGACTTCTACCACACTACTCGACTCACCTTTCCCACACTTCCCCTATTCCCTTTACCCTTAAATAAAACCTGTTAACCCTGTACTCCTGTGTCTGTGTTCTGCGCTTGGGTCCTCTTGTCTCATTGAGTCCCCATAACAGAACAATCTGGCCACCATGGACCCATCAGAACCAACCCCCCGCAGTCAGCCCTGTCCTGGCAAGGTATACTTCTGGGCCAGCATGAACAACAACTCCGTGCCATGTCCCAGGAGACAAGTGCTCTCACGGAGCAGTTCAACCAATTGACCCAGGCATCATTCGCCTCTCCATCGAGTCAAGCCAGGAAGCACTCCAGGGGGTGTTCCAAAACGGCCTCAGCAAGCAGCTAAAGGATGAACTGACTGCAAGAGATGAGACTGACTCTCTCAATTCCCTGATTTCTCACACCATCCACTTGGACAACTGCATGCGAGAGAGGTGTTGAGAGAGGGCTGGCCAGTCCCTAGTTCTCTGGTTGCCAGTCCACCCAGTCTGGGAACCTCCACCCAGTCCTCCAGCCTCATCCAACATTTCCCTCTCTACTGAAGAACGCATGCAAGCGGCTGGGCCCAACTAACCCCAGCTGAACGTGACCGTCAGTTCCTGGAGGGGGTGTGTCTTTACTGTGGTGTTAAGGGCCACTTCATCGCCACTTGTCCCCTTCACCCAAAAGGAGGGGCTCACCAGTAGGAAGGGAGCTACTGGCGAGCTAAACCCTCCAAACTTCCCAGTCTAGACTCCAAATTCTGGCCACTTTACATCACAAGCAAACCTCTGTCCCTTTGTTGGCTCTGATTGACTCTGGTACAGAGGACAGCTTCCTCGATGAGGAGCTAGCTTCCCAGGCCAACCTCCCCCTGGAACTACTGGAACTGCCTGTGACTGTCAATACATTGTATGGTAGACTCCTGGTCTGGGTCACCCATCACACCGCCCCGCTGCTCCTGGTCATCTCTGGCAACCACCATGAGAGGGTCAGACTTAACATCATTTCCACTCCAGGTACACCACTGGTCTTGGGCTACTCCTGGCTGAGGCAAGCCCCAGGTCGACTGGGTGGCCAGGAGGGTCATCACCTGGAGTGACTTCTGTCACTCCTTGTGCCTGGAGTTGGCCTTACCCCCTGCTACTGCCGCTACTCCTCTTTCGACCGTTGAGTTGCCCGACCTCTCGTCTGTGCCCTGCAAGTACCATGACCTGGGAGAGGTCTTTAGCAAGGACTGGGCCCTCTCACTACACCCTCACCGGCCATCCTTACGATTGTGCCATTGACCTTCTTCCCGGAGCCACCCTTCCATCCAGCCGGCTATACAACCTGTCCCGTACCGAGAGAGAGGCCATGGAGAAATACATTAATGACTCCCTTGCCGCCAGTATCATCCGGCTGTCCTCCTCACCCCTGGACGCTGGGTTCTTCTTTGTGGCTAAAAAGGATAAATCTCTTCGTCCCCGCATTGATTACCGAGGCCTGAATAACATCACGGTAAATAATGATTACCCGTTACCTCTTCTCAGCTCTGCCTTCAAGCCCTTGCATGGGTATACCATTTTCACCAAGTTGTACCTGCAGAACGTGTACCATCTCATCAGGAACAGAGAGGGGGACGAATGGAAGACGGCAATTAACACCCCTTTGGGCCAGTTCGAATACTTGGTCATGCCATTCGGCCTTACTAATGCTCCAGTTATCTTCAAGGCCTTAGTCAATGATGTACTCTGGGACTTCTTGAACCGCTTTGCACTTGGATGATATCCTAATTTACTCCCATGACCCCTCCAAGCACACCCATCATGTCCAACAAGTCCTACAATGACTCCTGGAAATCCACCTGTTCGTGAAAGCCAAAAAGTGTGAATTCCATGCTCCATCAATCACCTTCCTTGGGTACATCATTAAAAGCGGACTAGTTAAGGCCGACCCCGAGAAGATCTGAGCCATAGTCGAGTGGCCCAGGCCTACCACCCTCAAACAGCTCCATAGGTTCCTTGGGTTCGCCAATTTTTACCGGCGCTTTATCAAGGACTATAGCCGGGTTGCAGCACCCCTTACCAGGCTGACCTCCATCTCCACTCCCTTCATGTGGAACCCTGGGACTGAAGCCGCCTTCAAGAACTCAAGGCCTTTTTTTCACATTGCCTCTCGCACACAGAATGCAACTATGATGTGGAGAATTGTGAGTTGCTGGCTGTTAAACTGGCCCTGGAGGAGTGTAGACACTGGCTTGAGGGGGCTGAGCAGCCATTCATAATCAGGACTGACCATAAAAACCTGGTGTATATTCAACTCCTGCCAAGCTCGCTGGGTCCTATTCTTTGGGCGGTTCAATTTCACGATCACCTACCGTCCAGGCTCAAAGAACTGCAAGCCTCTCCTGCCAGTTCTCCAGAGAAGAGGATACTCCAGGTCCCGACACCATTCTCCCTCCCACCTGTGTGGTTGGGGCTGTTACGTGGGAGATTAAGTCCACCATCCAGAGAGCCCAGCTCACCCAACCTGCAATCGGCCACTTGTTTGTCCCTGACACCGTGCATTCCCAGATCCTCCAGTGGGTTCACTGTTCCCAGTTTGCCTGTCACCACGGTTCCCATCACACGCTGAGCCTATTAAAATGACACTTCTGGTGGCTGACCATGGATGCTGATAGCCGGGTCTTTGTTGCAGCCTGTACAGTCTGCGCCCATAGCAAGCCCCTACACTGACCACCAGCCAGGTTACTCCAGCCTCTTCTTGTTCCCAGTCACCCTTGGTCACATATAGCTCTCAAATTTGTTACCGGTTTACTCCCCTCTCAAAGCCACACTGTGATCCTGAGCATTATTGACCAGTTCTCCAAAGCAGTCCATTTCATGGCCCTCCCTAAACTCCCTATGGCCTGTGAAACAGCTGACCTACTAATAAACCACATGTTCCAACTGCACGGCATTCCTCAGGACATTGTCTCGGACCACGGGCCCCAGTTCATCTCTGAAGTTTGGAGAACCTTTTGTAAAGCTCTGGGAGCCATGGCCAGTTTATCCTCCGGGTTCCACCCCCAGACCAATGGCCAGGCAGAGCGGGCTAACCAGGAACTGGAAGCTGCTTTCTCTCTCTCTCTCTCTCTCTCTCTCTCTCTCTCTCTTTCTCTGTGTGTGTGTGTTTGTGTGTGTGTTCGTTCCTGGGCATGGCACTCCATGGCTGAATCAGCGGTCTCACCTGTCCCTCATCACTCACCTTATCAGCAGAGTATTTAAACCCCGGTCTTCCAGCCACTCATCACCAGATTGTTCCAGCTTCCAGTGCGGTAACTTCTGGCCTTACACGCATTTGTTTTTGCCTAGTGTCCATGTTGTTTTCCCTCATAACCTATGCTCATCGTGTTTTGTTTGTTCGTGCCTCCAGGTCCATGTCTCGAGTTTCCTGCTGCTCGCTCCCGGTTCACTTCCTGCTATGCCCAGCCCCACCTCGCCTTCCCCAGTGGCTCTCCAGCTCAAGCCCACTCTCGCTCAGCCCTGCTTGGCGCACATATTAAGCACCCGACCCTCATGCTCCAGACCCGAATTCGAATCCTGAATTTGACCACACTACTCCACTCACCTTTCCCACACTTCCCCTATTCTGTTTACCCTTAAATAAAACCCATTAACCCTGTACTCCTGTGTCTGTGTTCTGCGATTTGGTCCTCTTATCTCAGGGTGTCCCCATAACAGGGAGAAGTATGAATATTCTTTCAATGTTGGATTTGATCATCTCCAACTTTCACCAAAGACATTCATGTATTGTTTTATCTATGTCTATAAAATGTGTACTAGTACTATATATGAAAGCTTTTCCCATTTCTCAGTAATCCCCATTTTGTCTGATAGATGAGTAAAGTTGTAATGTGCATATGTAATAATATAATATAAAACATATAACACCACAGTAGAAAGCAATAATAATAATAATAATAATAATAATAATAACAACAACAACAACAACAATAAAGCTAAATATTCAGCGGAGAAGAAACAAAATAGATATAAAAAAAGATAAGAGGGAAAGAAAAGTGAGACGAACAACCTAACATTTGTGTGAATGAGAAATAGATGTGTGTGTGTGTGTGTGTGTATGTGTGTGTGTGTGTGTACTGATAGTGTGGATGAAAGAAAACAAAGAAATCATCTTTAGTCCTACATTATGAGAAAGAGAAGTGAAGAGAGATGTACAGTTGCAGTCAAAATAGACTTTCAGCTGATTGCAATGAACAAATCAAACAAAAGCAATTGAAATAGTTCAACACAAAGAAATGTGGTTCAAATCAAACAAAAGCAATTGAAATAATTCAACACACTTCAAGTGGTTTCCCCAAATTCAACTAAAAATGCAACTTATAATGACTTCTCCAGTTTCAAAATTATTCAACCCCTTCATGGCAAACATCTTTAGTACTTAGTAGAGCACTCTTTTGCTGGTATGACCTGCTGCAAATGGGATGCATAGCCAGACACCAGCTTCTGGCAGAGTTCCTGAGGAATCTTAGCCCATTCCTCATGAGCAATGGCCTCCAGTTCAGTAATATTCTTGGGTTTGTGTGCTGCAACCACCTTTTTCAGATCACACCAGAGATTTTCTATGGGATTCAAGTTAGGTGACTGTGATGGTCCTGTATAATCTTCCAGGACTTCTTCTGAAACCAAGCCTTGGTGGAATTTGAGGTACGCTTGGGATTATTGTCCTGTTGGATGGTCCAATGACGCCCAAGCTTCAGCTTCCTCACAGACGGCATGAAGTTTTCTCCTAGGATTTCCTGATACTTCAATGAATCCATCCTGCCTTTGACACGCTGCAGGTTTCCAGTGCCAGAGGATTCAAAGCAGCCCCAGAGCATCACCGAGCCACCACCATGCTTGACTACAGTGTTCTTTCTTCATTCTTCTTTCTCCAGATAGACAGCTGGTCCATTGTGCCAAAAAGTTCCAGTTTTGTTTCATCACACCACAGAACAGAATCCCAAAACTTCTTTGGCTTATTTATATGAGTTTGAGCTGACTTTTCTTGTTCTTTTGGGTCAGTAGTGGTGTACATCTTGGAATTCTGGCATGGAAATCTTCTGTGTTTAGTACGCGCCATACTGTGTTCACTGAAAAGTCAGTGCCTATTGTCACCACGTCTTGCTGCAGGTCTATTGCAGTCACTCGAGGGTTTTTCACAACCTGCCTTCACAGAAATCTGGTTGCAGCCATTGATAGCTTCCTTTTTCTGCCCCGTCCAGGTATTTCATGTATTTTCTGCCCCTAGCCAGTTCAGGTATTTCATGTGTTCCAGCTCAAGCACACCTGGTGCAACTAATGAAGCCCTTGATTAGTTGCATGAAGTGTGCATGAGACAGCACCTGTTTTGCATATTTGTACTATTGTGGGGGATTCTATTCAGGGGATGAAATAATTTGGAGACTGGAGAAGTCATTATAAGTTGCATTTTCAGATGAATTTGGGGAAACCACTTGAAGCATTCATTGTGTTGAACTATTTCAATTGCTTTTGTTTGATTTGTTCATTGCAAACAGCTGAAAGTCTGTAAATTTTGACAATAAACCTGATTTGCAATGGGGGTTGAATAATTTTGATTGCAACTGTAGTGTATGTGTGTTTTTGTGTGAGCGAAGGGCAGAGGGGGAGAGACATATTCCATGTCTCTATGAGAGAACCATAGAACCAGATTTATATAGTCTTCATCAATATTGTTTTAATTCACGGTGTAGAAAAGCCATGTGGTGATCTTTGTGTCGTGGAAGAGCTGACCTTCAATAAAGAGTCTGTCCACAACCAAATGTGCACGTTAATTGTTTTTCCTGTTGTCTTTTAGAATCGGGTAAAATATTTTCCATCGTTTGTTGATTTCTCTTGGGAATTGAACATTAAGCCCAAATTTTGTTTCTTTTAATTCTGTTAGAATTTGGCAACGATGGGTCTGGGTCCTTATACCTGAGAAGATCAAATTGTCCCGCATGACCAATTTGTATGTCCAACATAGTTTCCTTCATTAGTTTATTTTCTTTTTTTATTGTTTCACTTTGTTCAGTTAACCTCTTGAGCCGCACTAGCCCATGTGCGGGCCTGACGTCACTCAGTTTTATGAGGTTTAAGATTACCATATAGACTACTTTCTAAAAATGTTAATAATATTAACAAACTATATATCATTTGAAAGGTCTAAGGGTTTAGTGCCAATATATGGTCTCAGTTTTACGATTTAGATGCTCAAGCAACAGTAATATAGTAGTTTGTGTCGGGAGTGCAAATGACAACGTGAAAAATAAAAATGGAACTTCATACATTTGTTATGATATAGTGAGTCTAATCCAATCTGTCGCAGCTAGGTAAAAAGTCCATGAAAACCATCTAGTGGCAAACATCCAATGCTACTATTTGTCCGCAAAAGCATATAAACCATGAAATATTGCTATATAATGCATTGTTTACATAAGAATTTTTCTGCATGACCTTCCCTCCATCATCGTTCTTCAAAAGAATATACAGACTGAGCACCATTTACATCGTAAAACTGTATATGGTAGTGAACAATAGTCTTCCAAACACATTAGCCCGCTTACAAAGTTTGATTTAAAACGTAGGGCGGTAGTTTCACGCATAATATCCAAACAGTGCTGTCGAAAATTGTGATGTCTTGACAGGCATAGTCTATCATTCTCTGAATACCCCGCGAACCAATAACTTCATGGAAAAATGTTGATAGACATGTATGGCCACCCATCACAGTCATATTAGCATATGTAAAGGAACAAATGAACAAATGAATGTTTTTTGAGCCTGACTGCACTGTGTATGGGCAGCCATCACAGCCATATCAGCATATGTAAAGAACAAATTAATGTTTTTTGAGGCTGTATGGGCAGCCATCACAGTCACAGCTCCAGGTGGCCCACTTTTGAAAAAGGCACTAGTCAGACCAAAAAACTAGCAGGGACCTCATTTTTTGGTCTATCATCCAAACTTGAAACATGACTTATTTAGACTTGTGGCTATGAGCACATTGCATTTCTAGATATTGCCAGCATGTTTATCATTGTTATTTTTTAATGGAAAAAAAGGTATGCAACAAACATTTCCATTCCAGTGTACTTCAGCCTCTCTATGTTTTTCATTTTTTTACATATATTAATTTTGAAACTTGAAACTTGAAAAATAAAGCTCAGCGTGTCTTCTTTCAAATGATACCACAACTATGTTTATAGTTTAAAGGGTTCAGGAAAAAAAGTAGGTCATTTTCATGTGTTGGGCTTAGAGTGGGGGTGCATCTCAAGAGGTTAATGATTTGACAGTTGATTTTAGTTCCATATTTACTTTCTCTATGGTTTGAATGTGGTTATGTGTCTATTGGAGTTCTTTGAGTTCTTTGTGTACGGATGTGAGTAGGTCAAGTAAATGGAACTGTTTGGAATTCAGGGGTCCCATTATATCTGGCATAAACCAAAAACAGAATTTCACAAAAAAGACATCATACCTACGGTATGCATGGTGGTGGCAGTGTGATGCTGTGGGGATGCTTTGCTGCTTCAGGGCCTGGGCAACTTGCAGTAATTAAGAGAAACATGAATTCAGCAGGCGGGTGCTGAACGGACAGTGCCACTTCAGCACCCAATTTGTTTTGGACAGCCAAGGAGCACATGGCTGTGGGGCGAGGCGGCAGAAATACACACGGCTGGCAGCCAAGGAGTGGAGCGGCTTCTCCTCACCATCCTGCAGAAGACGGCTGACTATAAAAGGGGTGTTTGCTCTCCAATTACATGGTTGCTGACACAGGTTTCTCTCTCCCCTCCAGACGCCAATGACGATGATGGCAACGATGACGACAGCAGAGAAGAAGCTCCCTGGCTGTGCTGCACCTCCCGCTGGCACCCTCAGCCTGCTCCATGCCCCCTGGGTCCTGTCTTGCTGCTGCTTCAGCCCTCTCATTGCGACCCTCACTGTGAAGACCACGGTCCCTACCACCCATCCACTCTCCTCCACACTTCCCCACATTAAGCTGAGCAGAAATAGAGTGAGCATGTTTCCACTACTCTATCCTCCTGTGTGTCTGTGTTCAGCCTGTAGCAGCCTAGAGTGGCTACACTGGTGGAAAATGCGGGCACATTAGAACACATACCCAAACCATGACCACCATGGATCCCATGTTGCAACATGTGCTGGAGACAAACATCCAGCAGCAGGCAGTGACCCAGGAGCTAGCTCAGATCCTATGCGCCGCCACCCAAGAGCTGTTGGAGCTAAAGAGGAAACCTTGCTCCTCCACTGCAGTCCCTCTCCCAGACCCCTGCTGCGAAGCATCCCAGATCCAGACTGAGCTTACTGGCGAGGATGACGTCGAGGCCCTGACCTTTGAATGGGTCACCTGGTGTAAGCAATGGGAAGCAATGGCGCCTACCACGCCCTCCCGCCCAACCAGGCTTCTCACTACCCGACCCTAAACAGTTCCACAGCTGGTCATACTGGCCCACAGCCACACCTCAAGCCCAGATGGACTCCCTGATGTGCATCCCTGGAAGGTGGCTCCAGCCAGAACAGCACACTGCCACAGAGATGATGGAGAGGATCGTCATGGACTGCTTCCTTAGGGCTCTGCCGCCAGAAGAACAGAAAGCGGTGGGAATGAGAAGTGCCAGGATGCCAAGAGAGATGGTGGAAGCCCTCGAGTGCGCCCTAGCCACACTGAACATTGGCAGGGGCAAGTGGAGAGACAACCCATAGACACAGACACAGGATGTGATCTTGTGACGTAGTTCCTGTTTTCGAATCGTTTACTGGGAGCTTCATGCGGAGTTCATCCACGTCGGATCTGTCTAAAATAATATCAACTTATCTTCGACTAAGGTATGTTAAACACTCAATATGGCAAATCTTCAGCTTGTTCAGTGTGTTGAGTGCAGGATGTTTAGTCATTCTTTCTCCATCGTTAGTAATAGCTTTATTTGTGCTAAGTGTATGCTAGTTAGCTCTCTGACAGAGAAGATTGCAGCATTAGAGGTGCACATCCAGACTCTAGAGAGAGTTAATGAGAGTGAGAGCAGTGTAGTTACTGTAGGGGAAAGTCTGGATGCCTCAGGCGGAGATAGCAATCCCCCAACTCCGGCATTAGAGCCCTCACAGCTGGGCGAATGGGTGACGACTCGACGGCATAATCGCAAAGTCAAAGCTAACGCTAAGGCTCGCCCACGGGAGCACCACTCCTCTTCGCTTCACGTGTCCAACAGGTTTGCTCTCCTTAGTGAAGCACCCGCTGAGCTCTGGTTATAGGAGACTCTATCTTAAGGCATGTGAAATTAGCTAGGTCTTTAGGGGCTCCAGCAGCTTTAGTTAGGTGTATACCGGGAGCCAGGGTGCCGGACATAGCAGGTAATCTTAGGGTCTTAGGCAAGCACAGGTTTTCAAAGATAGTTATTCATGTAGGAGCTAATGATATACGCCTTCATCAGTCAGAGGTTACTAAGAGTAACATTGTAGAGGTGTGTAAATTAGTGAAGGCGATGTCCGATGCAGTAATATGCTCTGGCCCACCCCAATGTGGCATGGTGATGTAGCTTACAGCAGGTTATGATCACTGAACTGCTGGATGTCCAGGTGGTGCTCTGAAAACAATGTGGGATTTATAGATCATTGGAGCAGTTTTGAGGGCAAGGCTGGCCTGTTAGGGCGGGATGGTATCATCAAACTCGGGAAGGTGCTGCTCTCATTTCTTGCAGCATAGCACATAGTCTCAGAACAGGCCTAGTTAACTGTTGACTACCCAGAGCTAAGGCCAGGGAGCAGACAAGCAGGCTAAACCGACCTTCTGCTAGCTGCACTGAGTCGTCACCTAGGTTCCACAATATCGAGACTGTGTCTGCTCCCCGAGCTGAACAAATATGTAGAAAGTTTCGGAAAGTTTGTTTGAGTAACCTAAATAACATACAATTAGACCATACTGAATGCACAGCCAGCACCTTTGATCTGAAGCTAGGACTATTAAATATTAGATCTCTTATGTCTAAAGCACTTATTGTTAATGAAACCATTACTGATCAGGAGTTTAATATAATGTGTTTAACAGAAACATGGATTAAACCAAACGAGTACATAGCACTAAATGAAGCCAGTCCTCCTGGATACAGTTATATACATCAGCCCCGTCTAACTGGCAGAGGAGGAGGTGTCGCACTAATTTATAATGAAAATCTAGGCGTTACACAAAAACCTAGCCATAAGTTCAACTCCTTTGAAGTTCTTCATACTAGTATAACATATGTAACCACAAAAAATAAGTCTATCGAGTCGATTCCACTTATTATTATTTACAGACCCCAGGGCCATATTCTGAATTCCTTGGTGAATTTGCAGATTTTATCTCGAACCTGGTTGTTTCTCTAGATAAAGCATTAATTGTTGGTGACTTTAATATTCATTTTGATAACCCGGAAGATCCTCTGAGAACAGTGTCTATTTTAGATTCAGTAGGGGTCAATCAGAATGTAATAGGATCCAATCATAATGGTGGTCACACTCTTGACATTATACTAACATATGGATTAAATATAGAAAATCTAGTCACATTTCCGCAGTCTGAAGCTATCTCAGATCATTATCTCATCTCGTGTAAATTGCGCATTGATGATAATACAGGTGCATCTCAATAAATTAGAATGTCGTGGAAAAGTTAGTTTATTTCAGTAATTCAACTCAAATTGTGAAACTCATGTATTAAATAAATTCAATGCCACAGACTGAAGTAGTTTAAGTCTTTGGTTCTTTTAATTGTGATGATTTTGGCTCACATTTAACAAAAACCCACCAATTCACTATCTCAACAAATTAGAATATGGTGACATGCCAATCAGCTAATCAACTCAAAACACTTGCAAAGGTATCCTGAGCCTTCAAAATGGTCTCTCAGTTTGGTTCACTAGGTAAGCCACAAACATTCATTGCCAAAGAAGCTGGCTGTTCACAGAGTGCTGTATCCAAGCATGTTAACAGAAAGTTGAGTGGAAGGAAAAATTGTGGAAGAAAAAGATGCACAACCAACCGAGAGAACCGCAGCCTTATGAGGATTGTCAAGCAAAATCGATTCAAGAATTTGAGAGAACTTCACAAGGAATGGACTGAGGCTGGGGTCAAGGCATCAAGAGCCACCACACACAGACGTGTCAGGGAATTTGGCTACAGTTGTCGTATTCCTCTTGTTAAGCCACTCCTGAACCACAGACAATGTCAGAGGCGTCTTACCTGGGCTAACGAGAAGAAGAACTGGACTGTTGACCAGTGGTCCAATATCCTCTTTTCAGATGGGAGCAAGTTTTGTATTTCATTTGGAAACCAAGGTCCTAGAGTCTGGAGGAAGGGTGGAGAAGCTCATAGCCCAAGTTGCTTGAAGTCCAGTGTTCAGTTTCCACAGTCTGTGATGATTTGGGGTGCAATGTCATCTGCTGGTGTTGGTCCATTGTGTTTTTTGAAAACCAAAGTCACTGCACCCGTTTACCAAGAAATTTTGGAGCACTTCATGCTTCCTTCTGCTGACCAGCATTTTGAAGATGCTGATTTCATTTTCCAGCAGGATTTGGCACCTGCCCACTCTGCCAAAAGCACTAAAAGTTGGTTAAATGACCATGGTGTTGGTGTGCTTGACTGGCCAGCAAACTCACCAGACCTGAACCCCATAGAGAATCTATGGGGTATTGTCAAGAGGAAAATGAGAAACAGGAGACCAAAAAATGCAGATGAGCTGAAGGCCACTGTCAAAGAAACCTGGGCTTCCATACCACCTCAGCAGTGCCACAAACTGATCACCTCCATGCCACGCCGAATTGAGGCAGCAATTAAAGCAAAAGGAGCCCCTACCAAGTATTGAGTACATGTACAGTAAATGAACATACTTTCCAGAAGGCCAACAATTCACTAAAAATGTTTTTTTTATTGGTCTAATACTTTAATACTTTTATGAAGTATTCTAATTTGTTGAGATAGTGAATTGGTGGGTTTTTGTTAAATGTGATCCAAAATCATCACAATTAAAAGAACCAAAGACTTAAACTACTTCAGTCTGTGGCATTGAATTTATTTAATACACGAGTTTCACAATTTGAGTTGAATTACTGAAATAAACGAACTTTTCCACGACATTCTAATTTATTGAGATGCACCTGTATATGCACCTAGCCATGCTACTGTGTCAAACGTACATTCATGTCAGCTACTGCACAGAGTTTTATCAGTAACCTCCCAGAGATATCAACTATGATTCGATCACCATCTGATCCCATAGAACGTGATCAGGTGACTGAATGCTTAGAGTCAATGTTCCGCTACACGTTAGATAAGGTAGCTCCAATTAAAAGAAAAATAATTAGAGAGAAAAAGCTAGCACCCTGGTATAATGATCACACACGCACCTTAAAACAGATCACTCGACAATTAGAACGTAAATGGCGTCAAACCAAATTGGTAGTATTTCAAACAGCGTGGAAGGAGAGGCTCCTGAACTATAGGAAATCTCTTAGAGCTGCTAGATCCGTCTATCTCTCTACCTTAATTGAAGATAACAAAAATAATCCTAGATTCTTATTTAATACTATAGCAAAATTAACTAGGAATAAAACCACCACAGACACATGCACACAATCATTATATAGCAGCGATGATTTCATGAATTTTTTCATTGGCAAAATTGAAAATATTAGACAAAAAATTCAGACAATTAATTTAAAACCAGACAGTCTTCTAACTAACCCTGTAGATAATAATATAGCAATATTAGATCAACGATTAGAGTGCTTTACTCCACTTAGAGAGACCGAACTTATTTCATTAATTTCTTAGTCACTCACGAAATAAAGTTTAAAACACTGCCTGCAATCTCCACCAGAATATGTAGCAAATCAGATGTAAAAATGAAACGTTTAAATATATTCTCCACCAGTTACAATTCATGTAACGAATTAAAAGATGTTTAACATGTTTAAATGTATTCTCCACCAATTTATGTAAGGAATTAGCTTGAATGGATTGAAATATATCTATATATCTCATCAACGCGTGTTGTGACCAGTTATAAATATACATCAGCCATGAAAGGGAATTAATGTATGTGCACATATACATATAGATAATTAACTACAACAGATTATAATTAATTATGACTATGTATGTGGTCTAGATCAGCTTTTAGGATTAGCTGTAGTCTAGTTTAGAATTATGAACTCTAAAGAGGGAGTTTATCCTTCTGGCCAGGAAGGATTCTCTGTTTCAAGAGCGGGTAGTGAGGTCTCGCAGTGAAGAAGGGACTCTATCACGTGACCAAAACAGAGACAATCAAGCGTGGTGATAATATATTTTAATAACTACGTGTAACTATGGATACACACAACTAACTCTAAGCAAACAATACATATGTACATCTATATACAAGAAAAGAGAGAGTATAGAGAGAAATTAATGAAGGGAAGAGGGTAACAGACAAAAACAACAATTAATTAGCCATTTTCAAAACCAGCAACGAACTTAATCTCCTGTAAACAGGGGTACAATCTTAACGCATATATAGATCCATTAACTATACTTGCATAGCGTAAGTGTTGTCGGTTCAAAGTTCGCGCGAGGTCATGTTGAGTCCGCTGGTTCGTCGTGCTGTTTGAAAAGGCGTGGGCCATGAGGCGGTTGCATCTTTTGTCTGGGAGAGAGAGAGAGGTTCCCTCTTCCCGGGGCACGTGGCCCCGGGGGAGGGAAACCTGAAGTGAACTAAGACTGAAGACTGAAGAGGGTCTGAAGAGAATTGAAGAGTGGTGAGGGGTGAAGAGGAGAGTGAAGAGAGGGTTTGAATGCATGTTGTTGTTTTAAAGACAACACAGACACACACGCCTCTCTGGGCTATTGGCCAATCAGGAAGTTGGATTTGTTGGCGGGAGGGGACTTCCTGTGTGTCATCTCTTAGAGTGGGTTGCCCATCCGGGGCGGCACCAGTTTAAACCATATTATAAATGCGATTAAGAAAAAGCATGAAATAATGTATTCCATTGCAATATGATATGCATAATCAATCAGAGGATCAAGAGATGATTACTTACATACCAAATTCGATGGAATTATAGAAAATATTACAGGTAAAACATGGTTACAGACATTTAAAATGATATCCTAAATTAAACTATCTGAAATCATTATAGTTAGGTTACATAAACACACAATATATGCAAATAGGAAAACATCACACTATTTGGACATCGAATAATTACATATAATTACATGTTACATTCAAAAGAGATTCTTCCATTGTGTGTGTGCACATGTGTGTGTGCGCGCGTGCGCGTGTAGGTAAGCTTTGTGTGTGTACGCGTGTGTGTGCACGTGTGTGTGCACGCGTGCGCGTGTAGGTAAGCTTTGTGTGTGTGTGTTTCTGTATGTGTGTGTGTCTGAAGAGGGGGGTCGTGTCCCCTGTGAACACCAGAGGGGGGTTATATGGATTCACAGCTCAAAGAAACAAAGAAACTTCTTTGCTAATTGCAGGCTGATTCAGAAATCAGTTTGATATGTTCAGACGTTACACATAGTAACTCTGGATGGCCTTTCTGTTTCATCATGTGCAGCAGTAAAGGACCTTGGTGTGATTATTGACTCCAGTCTTTCCTTTGATGCCCATGTAGATAATATTACTAGGATAGTCTTCTTTCACCTCAGAAATATTGCTAAGATAAGAAATGTATTGTCACTACATGATGCAGAAAAATTAGTCCATGCTTTCGTCACCTCTAGGTTGGATTATTGTAATGCCTTACTGTCTGGATATTCCAGTAGATGCATAAACAAACTCCAGTCTGTCCAGAATGCAGCTGCAAGAGTCCTTACTAGAACTAGAAGATATGACCACATCACTCCTATCTTATCCACACTGCATTGACTTCCAGTGAAATTTCGCATTGATTATAAAATATTACTATTGACTTATAAAGCGCTAAATGGCTTCGAACCACAGTACCTAAGCGAACTTTTGGTCTTTTATGATCCACCACGTCTACTTCGATCAAAAGGTGCAGGCTATTTGTTGGTACCTCGAATAGTGAAGGCTAAAACAGGGGGAAGAGCTTTCTCTTACAAAGCCCCACAGTTATGGAACAGCCTTCCAATTAGTGTTCGGGACTAAGACACAGTCTCAGTGTTTAAGTCCAGGCTGAAAACATATATGTTTAGTCAAGCTTTTTATGAATATTTTTTTTCTTAGGTAAAGGAGCAGATCTAGAGGTCTCACAGGCATAGTGTGTTGTGGTAAACTGGGATGTTTGGATGCTGTCACCCCCCCCCCCACTTTCACGCGTTCACCCAGGTTTGTTGATGGTGGAGTGGCTGGCTGCCTTATGTCCCAGGGAGCCCTCATGTCTGTGTTACCTTCTGGCTCTCCCTTTTAGTTATGCTGTCATAGCTAGTCTTGCCAGAGTAGCTGCATTCACTCACGCAAAGTACACTGTCCTTAACCATTACGGGACAATAAGCATACCTAATTCTCTCTCTCTCTCTCTCTCTCTCCCTCTCTCTCTCTCTCTCTCTCTCTCTCTCTCTCTCCCCCTCTCCCCTTCTGTTGAGCTACACATGATATTCCTGAGATGCCAGTGATCCTGACCCCTTCTGCTCTCTGGACCTGCCTGATCCATCCTGATGCCCTACTTCTGGTTGGAGATCTCATCAATTGGAAGTCACAGGCTGCTGCTGAGGATGGCCCCACATGGTGCAGCCTAAATATCATTGAGATAACTAAGGATGGTACCACTTAAAAACCATAAAGATGGCTTTGGACCTCAATTCATATGAACAGTTATGCTATTATGGCTAGGACTGCAATTGCCACAAACAGTTTGGCACTCAAGTCTCCATCAGTGAACAGTGGTGAAGTTCAACAAAACAGACTTCATATAAAAACTGTAATGAATTTTCATGGTTTCACAACTGCTATTTGACCATGTAGTATTGGTACATTTATAGAAGGGATTTATTTATTTATAATTGCACTATCCGGTGTCACCCAGATGAGGATGGGTTCCCTTTTGAGTCTGGTTCCTCTCAAGGTTCCTTCCTCATATCGTCTCAGGGAGTTTTTCCTTGCCACTGTCGCCTCTGGCTTGCTCATTGGGGATAAATTCATAAATTTAAAATCTATGTCCTGAATTTATATATTTCTGTAATGCTGCTTTGGGACAATGACCATTGTTAAAAGCGCTATACAAATAAACTGAACTTGAACTTGAACCCATCAGGGCTCCGCCAGGGCCAAACCTCGTGGCAGCCAGAGCACAGTCTGCACTGGGAGAGGAGACCTCAGGATAGCCACCCCACCTATGGGACACCCCAGGACGAACCCATGCCTACCCGACCCCTCCCCAGCAAGTCAACAAGCCCTGGCTGGCTGGTTGTGCCCTCCACACCTCTTCACCCCACGATGCCCCAACCCTGGCCGTGAAGGTAAATGGCAAACCGGTCACAGCCCTACTGGATGAGCCCCCTCAGGTTAGACACACACACACACACACACACACACACACACACACAAACACACACACTGTAATCCCATCTCTTCTCTATTCCACCAGGTCACTCGGGATGGGAACCTGGGGTGCAAGCAGAAGGAGGATGTGCGTCTGGGTCCGTCTGATCGACGGCATTGGCCAGCATCCAGTGCAGCCCTGCAACCTACTTCCTGGTGTCCAATGGCCTCCTGTACTTCAGGACCGAATGCAGAGGCCAACCCTGTGATCTCCTAGTCGTGTCAAGACTGGCCCCTGATCCACCTGGCCCACAGCCACCCACTCAGCGGTCACCTCGGGGCCTGTAACACCCTGGCAAAACTGTCTGACAGATTTCTCTGGCCCGGCATGGATGCCGAAGTCCGGGCCTTCTGCCAATAGTGCCCCCAGTGCCAGCAAACGGAGTGCTGAAAGCCACCACCCATGTCCCTCATCCCTCTCCCAATGATCGGTGTCCCCTTCAAGAGGATAGGCATCTGGTAGGGCCGCTCCCAAAGTCTGTCCAGGGTCACAAGTACATCCTAGTGATCTTGCAACAGATCAAGCACAGCAAACAGTGATAATCTAAACAAAACCAGATCAATAACTTGGAGAATAACAACATGAAAAAGACATGGCAAAACACTTAACATTAGGTACTTAGCACTGAACACAGAGACACAAATGTTTAAATATAAAAACCTGCACACAGTGCCCAGCGTGAAGGGGTCATTCCGGGCACACCAATTTTAGCCATTCGTGCTGCTTCTGTCCTCTTGTCTGCTCTAGATCCGTCAAATTAACATTCGAACATCGAATTTAAGATAATATCTTGCATTTGAATGTACATTTTTAACAATGTACTAGCAATGTTTTTTGAAGAAGAAAAATCTAGAAAAAATAGTTCTAGTGTTTCAAATAACCCAGTCAGTCTGTAATGTCGGGGATTGAGTCGCTTAAGCCGCGTGAGCTGAAGCTGAACAGTGAACGAAGACCGGTAAACTGAAGTGCTTTACTAGAAAGTTAATTAACTCACCCAAACACATCCTATACACATATGAGATTAATCAGACATATACACAACAGAAATATAATATTACAGCTTGCTTCTGCACAAAATGACATGAATGTACAAGTGAATTTGAACTTAAGTAAGGCGCTAGGTAGAATGGTAAGTAACGTTGTGAATACACTCTTTCCAAGACAACACACAAACACATACAATGATAAAGAATTCACAATAGTGTATTACATTAGTGTACTCATTGTAATGTTATTATTTCAGGAGATCAGTTTTTCACAACAAGGCCATTTTTCCACATGATTTTGTTGATCCATGTTTAAGTTTAAGATCCAAGTTAATATTGTGGTGGATAATCTCTTTAGCCAACAATAAAAACTTCTCAAAGTCAAGGAGTTTAGGATGAGAAAAATCTGAATTTTATTGAATAATCTAAAAAGCAGAGATGTCTGCAGATTATCTGACAAATACTATCAAGGCTCATGTTTTTATACAATACTAAAACAATGATCTCATTAGGCAGGGCTTTCCCTTTTTTTTTAAAAAAAAAAAATCACACTTCTGACATCTCGTCACAATTATGTTACTTTCTTCATATCTTATCTATGATTGTGGCATGAGTTCAGCCAGCTTTTATCTATTTATTTATTTATTTATTTTTAAAGTTTTTATTTTACTGATTAACCTCATTTCAACAAGATTTCAACAATACAACAAGAAATCACAAACGTCAGATTGGCAAAAAGATACAGACTTAAAAGATACAGAGTACAGACTCAATGTCTCTTAACAGGTACAGAGGGTGAGTTTTCACTGAGAAATAACAGAGCAATCCTAGAAGAAAAGGATACACTTTCTAAGTGAGGAATATGGGCTCACAACAGCTTGCCTTACTTGATTCTAGTTTCTTTGATTAATGTACTGATTACTCTCTTATATCTTATAAATTAGTCATACATAATTGGATCTCACTTTGATTTTTTAACATATACCATTTACTTAAATTACCATTTGCTCTTCCCTTTGGGAGTTACTAAGTCCCACCTACCTCAAGAGAGCAGTCTCAGAACTCCACCCCTTCATTTTACACTAATTAGTGATCATCTCCTGATCACTCCCCCTTTCTACCAATGACCAAATCCTGAAACAGCTCTCTTGTGGAGTACTGGACCCTCGACACCTAACCCCTATACTCAAATATCAGACATTGTTTAAAAGCATGTGCATGCAAAAATCGGAGGATAACCATTGGACTGTTTATCATTGCCGGAGATTTTAACCATGCGAATCTCAAATCAGTGCTCCCTAAATTCCATCCACATGTTAATTTTGCAAAGAGAGGGACGAACATGCTCGATCTTGTTTCCACAAACATCTGCCCGACCTCGCTACTCAGACCAGATCTCTGTTATGCTAATCCCAGCATACAGACCACTCATCAGACACTCCAAACCAGATTTGAAGCAGGTGAAAACCTGGCCAGCAAGAGCCATATCTGCTCTTCAGGACTGTTTTGAGCGCACTGACTGGCACATGTTCAGGGAGGCTGCAACTGACAGTGACTCCACCAACTTGGAGGAATACACAGCATCAGTGACCAGCTATCAGCAAGTGCATTGATGACGTCACTGTCTCCAAGACCATCACCACACGCTCCAACCAGAAGCCGTGGATGACTGCGGAGGTGCATGCACTGCTGAGGACTTAAGACTCCGCCTTCAGAGCAGGTGACAAGGCGGCCCTAAGAACAGCGAGAGCCAAACTGTTCCGGGCCATCAGAGAGGCTAAGCCTCTCCCTTCCAGATGTGCTGAACAACTTCTATGCTCGGTTTGAGGCACAAAATGATGTGAAGGCGAAGAAGACCACCCCTCCTAACAATGACCAGGTGCTGTGTCTAACCACGGCTGATGTGAGGAAAACTCTATGCAGAATCAATCCACTGAAAGCTGCTGGACCAGACAACATTCCTGAAAGAGTGCTCAGATGATGTGCAGACTAGCTGGTGGATGTTCTCAATGACATCTTCAACATCTCCCTGAGCAGCGCGGTTGTTCCAACATGCTTCAAGGGCACCACCATTGTCCCCTTGCCAAAGAAGTCTTCAGTGTCCTGCCTCAACGACTATCGTCCCGTTGCACTCACGCCCATCATCATGAAATGCTTCAAGAGGCTTGTCATGAGGCACATAAAGACCCTGCTGTCCCTCTCACTGGATCCCCTGCAATTCGCATATCGTCCCAACCACGCAACAGATGATGACATCTCCACCACCCTACATCTGACCCTCACCCACCTGGACAAAAAGGACACACAAGTTCGAATGCTGTTCATAGACTTCAGTTCTGCATTCAACACAATTATTCCTAAGCACCTGATTGGAAAGCTGAACCTGCTGGACTTGAACACCTCCCTCTGCAACTGGATCCTGGACTTCCTGACTGGGAGACCTCAGACTGTGTAACAGCTTCTTCCCCCAAGCCGTCAGACTCTTCAATACTCAGAGACTGGACTGACACACACACACACACACACACACACACACACACACACACACACACACACACACACACACACACATACACACACACACACACACAGCTACTGAACTTATAAAAATATTATGTTCAATTTCTTGTCACTATTATACATTTTACCTGGCTGCTACCGCAATAACTGCTATGCCACATATGGTATAAGATAATCTGCTGAAAACTATGTCATAGTGTTTTATGTTTAGATTCACAGCATTTTTTAAAATTATATTGTTATTCTTTTGCATTACCTGTTATATCTGACACTTGCACACTAGAACTGTGTACTGGTTCTTACTGTGCCAATTGTTCTGAGTTACTGTACTGTCTTGTGTTGTTTGCACGTGCACTTTATGTAGAATGTGTAGATCTTATTTAGTTCTGTATCATCTCATGTGATTAGTGTGTTTTATGTAGCACCATGGTCCTGGAGGAACGTTGTTTTGTTTCACTGTGTACTGTAACAGCTGTATATGGCTGAAATGACAATAAAAAGCTACTTATTGCTCATTACACTTCTTTATCCTCACTTGATGAACTGGAAACTGTATGCTTACTTGAGGAGCTGGAATCTGTATCATCCTGTAGATGTTCTGGAACCCAGTCCGGCTTAGGGGGCCAGTCTGGGCAGGGATCATAGGGATCTCCTGCCAGTTCATTGTCCTTATTCATGTTATTGTCCATAGTTGTCTCTTTTACAAGAAACATCTGTTTGACAGTGGTGTTAAATCACAAAGGACCTTATGTTGGGCCCAACACAATAAAACAATAGTCCTCTAACAATTATTACCAAAACCAGCATTATTCCCATTTTTGACAGCCAAGCTCCCCATTTTCCAAACGTAGACTCAAACCAGTCCCGAGAATACATGTCTCTTCCCACATTTTCATGTCGTAGCTTTTTCAGTTTGTTCATGGCTTCAGTGAATGTTCCATTAGGTGCAGTATTGTTAGGAATAAATGTGCAGCAATGATCCCCAAACATCACACAGACTCCTGCCTTTTCTGCTAGTAACCAATCTAAGGCTTGTCAGTTTTGCCATGCCATTTTATTTGTAGCACTTAATTGTTCTCCCACAGCTGAGAAGGCATCATCTGTGTAATTAATAAACCTTTGCTGATTATAGTAAATGTAATTAAACCATTCCATGTTCTTGTTGAATGTTATCCACACTAGTATAGACTCAAAGCCTGATTTTACCTAATCCCTAGACTTAAACTCATTGGGTATACCCCTTGGCTTTCCTATAGTATCTCTTTACACTTGAGGATGTGGGCTGTAGGCTCTTTTCACTCCGAGTTCTCTTTGCAGTTTCAGCAGATTGTTTGGGATGCAAGTTAATCATAGTGATTTCATGAATCATTCGCACTCTAGCACATACAGTACTATGCAAAAGTTTTAGGCACCCTATTTTTTAGTACAAACTTTGTTATAGATTTTTTATTTTATGAATTCTACATTACCAAGTCAGTACAAAAAACATTTTAGATTCCCAAACATTAGTTTTCTAGCACAAAATTAAATGTTACAGAAAAATGTTTGTATATCATTAAAGAAAGCAGCATATTACATAAGAGACCACTTTTCAGACAAAAAATATAATGAAGGCTGCTGGGTTTTACTGCAAAAAGTAAGAAGCAAGTATGACAATCAACGTCTCCAGAAGAACTGGTGGTTGGTTCTGCAAAATGCTCAATAAAACTTACCAGTTAATTTCCTTATAAAACTGCACAAATTGTACGGGAGACTACTATTTCTATTTTATAATTTTTTTTGTCACACCAAATATTGACTTTGTTTCATTTACTACTGTTTACTGTTCTTTACGGTATTTTTTTAAAATGTAGAAACATTTCATTTCTTTATTTTGAAGGCATCTTTGCTCTACAGCATTTTTTGCATGTGTCTAAAACTTTTGCACAGTACTGTTTTCCTGTCCCCCATTTAGGTAATAAGGCCCTTAAATGCTTGCCTTCACAAAGTCAAAAGAAATCTGCTACCTCAATTGCAAAAAAGTTGGGAGGCTGTGTAAAATGTAAATAAAAACAGAATGCAATGATTTGCAAATGAAATAAACCTGTGTTATTTTCAATAAAACATAGAAAACACATCAAAAGTTTAAACTGAATAAATGTACCATTTTAAGAAAAAAAATAAGGTAATTTTGAATTTGATGGCAGTTTGGTGTTGAGCGGGCAGACCTTGTTGTCTTCGCTGAGTGGAGTCACCATGCTGCATATTCAAATATCCTGAGCAATGGAAGGGCTAATACACCAACTGCCGCCCGGCCATGCTTTGTAATGAAATCTCCAAGCCCTTGCTACAGGCTAACCGGCTACCTGCTAATTACGATTCTACTGGCAGGTGACGTTCATTCAAATCCGGGACCGGTCTGTAAAGTTGAACGAAAGCCACTTTTGCCAGATACATCTGAGTTTGTAAACGTCACCGAATTACAGCAAGGAAGCGATAACCGATCTGTAAGTCCGAATGCAACTCTGCATAATACTATTCTTAACCTGAACGGCTGTATACATAAACAACACTTGAGTAGAACGATGATTAAAAGGAAGTTTGAACTATTTCAACCAGTAAACCAGGCTAAAGTCTTGTGGGACAAATGACTAAAACCCAAAGGACTGCTCGGCGGACATCTGAATATTAGAAGTATTGTATCAAAGACTGAGCAAATTGAAAGTTTGCTGATGGATTCGAATTTGGACTTTCTTTTCCTCTCAGAATCATGGCTAACTGAGTTATCACCAAGGACTGCTTTTGCTGTATCTGGGTATCATGTTTTTAGAAAAGATAGAAAATTAGGTAGAGGAGGAGGAGTTCTGTTGTATGTTCGTAATCATTTTAAATGTGTAGAAGTTCATCTTAATTGCACGCAAGACTTAGAAAGTATTATTGTTTCTATTGTTTTATCCCCCCAAATGTCTTTTACTGTGGTTGGATTGTACTGACCCCCGAATTCTACAAAAATATTTTATGACAAACTGAAGTCCGTATTAAAGGAAATCGGTTCGAAAACTGAATTAATTGTTTTAGGTGATTTTAATATAAACTGGATGGAAAAAGCTAAGAGACATCAACTCAAAAGTATATTAGATCAGAATAATCTTACACAAATGATCCTTGGCCCGACTAGGGTTACTCAATCAACACAAACTCAGATAGATTTAATTTTTAGTAATAAACCTGAAAGAATTATAAAATGCTATAATTTGGTAACCGGTATGTCAGACCACAATTTGACCTTAATTGTAAGAAAGTTGACAAAACAACGATTTTTATATAGACAAGAGGGTAAAAGCTTTTTTAATATTATACCAAAATCCCTGGTCGGTCAATTTGAGGAGAAGTTAAAGCACCTGGACTGGAACGATGTTCTACAGTCTGGGGATATAGAGAAAGCATTTAATACTATGATGGATAGAGTTAATAAAACAAAAAATGAATTTTGTAAAAATGTCTCTTACTCGAATAAAATACATTTGCCATGGTTAAATGAACATCTCTGTAAGCTAATGAAGCAGAGAGACTTGGCATTAAGGGCTGCTCTTAAATCTAAATTACCACATGATAAGAGAAAATTCCAGGATCTGCAAAATAAAGTAGTAAAAGAATTAAGGCAGGCCAAAGCTGATTATTTTATTAAATTAATTGATGACCCTAAAGGAAATAGCCAATTAATTTGGAAAAATATTGATAAAATTACAAAGAAGGGAAATACAGCAGTTCAAAATTGGGCTATAAAGGACCAATCAAAATTAATAGAAGATAAAGAACAAATAGCTAAGATTTTTAATTCATTCTTTTTGAATTCTGTACAGTGTCTGGCCAGGAATTTTGGTGTTAGATCAGGAGTATTAGAACCTTTAAACAATGAAACTCCTGTCTTCACAACTGAAAATGTCTCAGAATCTACTGTAATGAAAATATTTGATAATTTAAAAGGATCTAGGTCTAAAGATGTCTATGATATCGATGCACGATTTTTTAAAACTTATAAATCATCTCTTTGTAAACCTCTAACACATCTGATAAATCTGTCAATAACAAACTCCTATTTTCCATCTTGCTGGAAGGCGGCAGTAGTGATACCAATTCTTAAAGCAGGTGACAGGACTCTCCCATCAAATTATAGACCCATAAGTATCCTTCCAATAGCATCGAAAATTGCAGAAAGGGTAGTTTGTGACCAATTAGTTTCTCATTTAAATGAAAGTGAAGTGAATTTACATCCAGTGCAATTTGGGTTTCGAAAGAACCATTCAACAGAAATGACTAATTGTTTTTTGGTTGAACAAATTAGAAGTCAACTTGACAGAGGTGGTGTTGTTGGAGCTGTGTTTTTAGATCTTGCAAAGGCATTTGATACCGTTAATCATAACTGTTTAATTTCCAAACTTCAGAATTTTAATTTATCTGCTACTGCCTTGACCTGGATGAAATCATATCTGACTGAGAGGAAACAATGTACAAGAGTGGTTGATAAGTGTTCTTCTTTTGCTAGCTGTCCTATAGGGGTCCCTCAAGGGTCTATTTTAGGACCCATTTTATTTAGTATTTATATTAATGATCTCCCTCAAGTATGTCCAAGTGTTAACGTTCAAATGTATGCAGATGATACTGTACTCGTTGTTCATGCAAGAACTAAAGAACTTGTTGCAAGCAAATTGACATCTGCAATGGCGGAAGTCTCAGATTGGTTAAATAAGTCTTGTTTGTCTCTTAATGTAAGTAAGACAGTTTGCATGTATTTTACTGCACGAAAACACAACTCGGTGAATCCAGACATCGTGTTTAATGGTGAAGTAATCAAATGTGTGACTCATGTCAAATATTTAGGAATTATAATTGATCAACACCTGTCTTTTAAAAAAACAAATAAGAAGGGTTATAAATAATGTTAAATTTAATTTAAATACTTTCAAAAACATCAGGCACCAACTGTCTCAATCAGCTGCATTACTTTTTGTACATACTTTGATTCTCCCTCATTTGTCATATTGTATAACAACTTGGTCAAAGGCAGGTGCGACTACACTTAAGCCTGTGTACTCCCTTCATAAACAAATTCTGAAAGTGTTAGACAAAAATCCAAGGGATTAATTTTTTATATTTTGATAATTTTGTATTTTACAGTGATGTATGCCTGATGTATAAAATTACCCATAGTCTTGCTCCCTCTCCTCTTAGGGGATGCCTGGCCCATAACGGCAGTGCCGGTAGGACTAGAGCATCTGCTAGGGGAGACTTGGTACCGCAGTATAGAAAAACAGCCTTTGGTCAAGCAGCGTTTTCGGTTAGAGTAGTGAGGATATGGAATTCCTTACCTATAAACATCCGAAGCATTGACAGCTTCATAGTTTTTAAAACCAAGCTTAAGTACTGGCTGCTATCAGAACAAATCTGTAACCACTAATGATTGTGTTGTAAGTTCCGTGTTTTTATATACTGATTTTATTAATTTTGCATTCTTGGATATATGTATTGTGGTGTTCTATGTAGTGTATATGTAATATTGTATGTTATTTTATTGGTTTACCTGCCCAGGGACAGCAGATGTAAATTAGCTATTAGCTAACTCTGGTGCAATTACTTTTAATTGTGCATTGTCCCTGTAAAAATAAATCAAGCAGGGACGTACCGCATTCCGGTGAGTGTTCAGGGGGGTACATACCAAGCCTTGGTGTATTCAGGATGCAATCAGACCTCAATTCACCAAGACGTGAAGGTGAGGTGTGTGCACGGGGATGTTCACGAGTACCCAACAGTGACCATCATCATCAAATTTCGGGGGGCGAAAAAATATAATGGAGGCGGTGGTTAGTCCCTGTCTCACCCATCCACTAATTTTGGGAACTAATTGGCCAGGGTTTCAATTATTAGCAAGAGAAATGTTTGTGGATGGGTCCTGTATTAGGGAGAGACGGTGTGGAATGTGTGCAGCCTTGGGGGGAGAGGTGGTGCCAGTGCCGTTGACGACAGCTCCAATTCAGCGTGACAATGAGGGCAGGGGGAGTGGTTCCCCCCCTTAGCAGGGATTCCACTTGGGGATTTTCCCTTGGAGCAGTCGTGCGACGAGACCCTGAAGCACGCCTTTGATCAAGTGAGAGTAATCGATGGTCAGCCGATTCAGCCCAATGTTGCGCCCTCCCACCCGTACTTTGCTATTATTAAGGATAGGATATATAGAGTGACACAGGACATGCAGACGCAAGAAAATGTGACCCAATTGTTGGTTCAGAAGAACCGTCGGGAATTATTATTCCAGGCGGCTCATCATAATCCTATGGCGGGGCACTTAGGGCAGTGGAAAACCTTATGTCGGCTCTTGGCTCACTTCTATTGGCTGGGCATTCGCGGCGACATTCGCAGGTGGTGCGCGGCATGCTGCGAATGCCAGCTGGTGAATCCACCGGCCACCCCAAAAGTGCCGTTGCGCCCACTCCCGTTAATCGAGGTCCCCTTCGAGTGAATTGGTATGGACCTCATCGGGCCATTAGACCGATCTGCACGAGGGTATCGCTACCGGAAGCGGTGCCTCTACGCAATATCGCCGCGAGAAATGTTGCGGATGCACTCTTCTACATTATCTCTTGGGTTGGGATCCCGAAAGAGATCCTAACTGATCAGGGCACATCTTTTATATCACGCACCCTGCACGAGCTGTACGAATTGTTGGGGATTAAAGTGATTTGCACCAGCGTTTATCATCCGCAAACGGATGGGCTGGTGGAGCACTTTAATCAAACACTTAAAAACACGATTCGTAAGTTTGTGCAGGAATTGGGATAAGTGTCTAGAGCCCCTGGTATTTGCAGTACGAGGGGTCCCGCAAGCCTCCACGGGGTTCTCTCCATTTGAATTATTATATGGACGCAAGCCGTGCGGCGTACTTGACGTCATACGGGAAAATTGGGAGGAGGGGCTTTCAACCAGCAAAAATGAAATTCAGTACATTCTGGACCTGAGAACAAAACTCCACACATTAAGTCACATAACCCAGGAGAATTTGCTACAGGCACAAGAACATCAATCCCGGCTGTATATCAGGGGTGCATGGCTGCACGAGTTCACACCGGGAGATAAAGTGTTCATTTTACTACCCACGTCGAGCTCCAAATTACTCGCCAAGTGACAAGGACCCTTTGAGGTCACACGGCGAGTCGGGGATGTCGACTATGAGGTAAGGCGAACGGATAGAGGTGGGGCGCGGCAGATTTATCATCTCAACCTACTAAAACTGTGGAGGGAGATGGCATCTGTAGCTTTGGCGATGGTTGTTTCTGAAAGGGAGGAGCTAGGACTGGAGGTAGACTTAAAATTAGCGAATCAATCCCCCCCCCGGTTCCGTGTGGGGACCACCTCTCCCCAGCCCAAATTACAGACATTCAAAACCTACAAGCAGAGTTTTCTGACGTGTTCTCGCCTCTTCCCGGCCGCACTAACCTCATAGAGCACCACATTGAGACAGCCCCAGGGGTGGTGGTTCGCAGCCGCCCCTATCGGCTGCCCGAACACAAAAAAAAATTTGGGTGAACTTAAGGCCATGCTCAAAATGGGGGTAATCAAGGAGTCCCACAGTGACTGGAGCAGCCCCAAGGCCGACGGGACGGTCCGGTTTTGTGTGGACTTTAGAAAAGTCAACGCGGTGTCTAAATTCGACGCATATCCAATGCCTTGCATTGACGAACTGCTCGATCGGTTGGGTGCGGCTCGCTTTTATTCGACACTGGATTTAACAAAGGGATATTGGCAGATCCCCTTGACTCCAATGTCCCAAGAAAAAATGGCCTTTTCCACCCTGTTTGGCTTACACCAATTCGTGACCCTTCCTTTTGGGCTGTTCGGGGCTCCCGCGATGTTCCAGCAGCTCATGGACTGAATACTCCATCCCCACGCTGCATATGCCGCTGCCTATTTAGACGACATTATTATACACAGTAATGACTGGCAGTGACACATGCAGCACTTAAGAGCGGTACTGAGGTCGCTGAGGCGGGTGGGACTCACGGCCAACCCAAAGAAGTGCACGATTGGACGGGTGGAAGTACGGTATCTGGGCTTCCACTTGGGCCATGGACAGGTGTTTCCCCAAATTGATAAGACAGCAGCGATTGCGACCTGCCCAAGGCCCAAGACCAAAAAGGAGGTGAGACGGTTCCTGGGGTTGGCTGGTTATTATCGTAGGTTCGTTCCTAATTATTCGGACGTCACCAGCCCACTGACTGATCTCACTAAAAAGGGGGCACCAGACCCGGTCCAGTGGACAGAGCCGTGCCAACAGGCATTCACTCAGGTAAAATCTGCACTGTCTGGCGGACCACTTCTACATTCTCCTGACTTCTCTCTCCCTTTTGTTTTGCAGACGGATGCGTCGGACAGGGGGCTGGGGGCCGTGTTGTCCTAAGTGGTGGAGGGGGTGGAGCGCCCCGTGCTGTACATCAGCCGCAAGCTCTGTGAATGGAGTGAAGTGTGAGCCACAAGCTCTGTGAAGTGAATGGAGGACGGAGCCGGAGAAATCGAGTGATAAGGTTTGCACACCTGTAGGAAGTGAGACTAATTGTTTCAAGTGATTGTTCTGTGTTGCAGTGAGGGGAAGAAGATAAAAGGAGGAAAGACACGTGCCTCGAGAGAGAAAGAGATGCTGGCACAGAGTCACATGTGTGCGTGCATGTGTGTGTGTGGAAGAGTGAAAATAAAACGCAAATCAAAAGAAAAAGAAAAATAAAGTGTGTGATTTGGATTAAGCCTGCCTCCCCTCTGTTTCCTCCATACCGAACTTTAAACCCTTTACATGGCCATTTCAGTGTGATATTAGGGTAAAGAAAAAAAGAAAGAAAAAAAATTTTGTTCACTAATGATGTTGTTAACATTGGTGATTGTAATATGGAGGGCAGCGCACTAGATCAAGCTCAGGATTTTACAGCAGGCCCATTTGTGTCTAGGCAAAATCCCACGGCTGAAATTACATCAATGCTCAGTTCTTTGTACATCTCTGATGATGATGTTAATACTGATGTACCTGCTACTGATGTGTGGAATATGCAATCAATGCAGACAGAGTTTGAACAAACGAAGAGTGATTTATTGCCCCTAAGAACCCAAGTTGAAACTCTAGATGCGGATCATAGACAGGCAATGAACAGCACATTAAATAGCTATAAGGGAGGCAGGTGAGGCTACTTTTCAGACATTGCAGGACTCCTTCCAGCAGTCGTTGGAAAAACTCAAGACGGCGGTTGTAGATTGGAACCCTGAGCACCATGTTGAGAGGACCTTCTCTGAGCTGGTGGAAGGCAGATAGAGCCAAAGTTTATGACTGGAAAAACGTTCAAGGATGTCTTCATGACAGCTTTCCTTCCTGAGGAATTGCGATGGTACAGCAGCCGGGGCAGAAGCTACGAGATTTTGTCTATGATTACCACAAAGGCAGACATCACAGAGGAGGAGTTGGTAAGCCGTATCCTGAATAACATCAACCCCAGGGTTGCAGGCTGCCTAAGAGTAACCACTGTTGAACAGCTGGTCAAGGTGGGCTCCAGGGTAGAAAAAGACTGCATGGGGGCTAAGGATTATTGGCAAAAAGTGGGGAGGTTGAACCCCAAGTAGAAAGGATTCAAGAAACCCCCAGGAAGCCGGAGTCCCAAAGAGCTAGTGAGGATATCAATCACACAGCCTCATGACACTAAGCTCCTTACACCCTCCCTTCTCCAGGTACCTCTAAAAGTTGCTGGAGAAGAAATGAGAGCAATCATTGACACTGGCAGCTCATATACCCTAATACAGCACAAGGTCTGGATGAGACTAACCAAGAACATAGTCCACACTGGCCCACAACACCAGCAGCAGCAGAAATTCACCATGGTGGATGGTAAAGTGCATGTCTTCAGGGCAAAGACTCAATATGATACAATATACAATATGAGTTGCATGGTTCCAGTTGGACTATAGACACTTACATCATGGATAATGCCCATCTGACCTTTCCCATTCTCCTAGGGTTGGATTTTATCATGAAGACTGCAGCAGTGCTTGACATGACTAACAACCGGAATGGCCTGCCTTCAGGACAAGGGTATCAGAAAAAGAACATTATAGAAGATCAAGTGGACAGTATGTTACGAGATGGCATTATAGAGCCCTCCTGATCCCCAGGGTCCTCACCTATGGTTCTAGTGCTGAAACCGGACCACTCGTACCTGTTTTGTGTCGATTACAGGAAGGTGAACAACAAGACCATACCAGATGCTTATCCAATGCCCATGCTACACGACATCCTGGAATCCTTGGAAGGCGCCTCCTGGTTCATGACCCTGGATTTGCAGCCCGGCTACTGGCAAGTGGAGATGGATGAGGAGAGCAAGCAGAAGACTGCTTTTATTACCACCAAAGGCCTGTGCCACTTCAAGGAAATGCCATATGGACTAGGAAACACAACTGCCACCTTCCAACAGCTGATTGAACGAGTGCTGAGTGGGCTGAGAGGAAACATATGCTTCGTATACATCGATGACATTATCATATACTCCCAGACCTGTAATCAACACACCAAAGACATCAGTCCTGTACTACAGAAGCTCACCCAAGCCAATCTCACCCTCAGTATGAAAAAGTGCCACTTCTTCAAACAGCAGCTGAGGTTCTTGGGCCATATTGTCTTGGGGCAAGGAGTCAAAGTAGATGCAGAGAAAACTCACATGGTATCAGACTATCTGGTACCAACGGACTTGAAGTCCCTGCAGCAATTCTTGGGGTTGGCAGGATGGTACCATAAGTTCATTCTGGCCTTTGCGGACCTGACCACACCCCTGAACCACATGAAAAAGAAAGGGGTTAGATGGGAGTGGTCATCTGAATGTCAGGCCGGCTTTGAAGCATTGAAGGCAGCACTGCAAAGTCCACCAGTACTCAACATCCCAACCTCTCTCTGCCTTTCCAAGTCCACACCAATGCTAGTGAGCTGGGACTAGGGGCCATCTTAACCCAGCAATCTGAGGAGGGCAAGAAGGTTATTGTGTATGCGTCAAGGACATTAAAAGAGGGTGAGCTTAATTATTCTACCTCAGAGAAGGAGTGTCTGGTGGTGGTCTGGGCTATAGAAAAGTGGAGGCATTTCTTGGAAGGAGCAGACTTTGAGGTCTTTACCGACCATGCAGCACTGGCCTGGGTGTTCAACTGCCCAAAGACCTCCTCATGCCTGACAAGGTGGACCCTGCAGCTGCATCCATTCTCCTTCAAAGAGCGCTACAGGAAGGGTTGTCTCAACACCGGACCGGATGCCTTGTCAAGGGCTTTGAACCTCCCTCCATAGATGTGGCGCCCTGCTGAAATCGCCTAAGCTCAGGACAAAGATGATACAGTGAAACAGTTAAAGGCTACACTACAACATCAAAGAACACCTACTCACCGGATCAGCTTCAATGACCACTAAGGAGTACTGTATAGGAAGCTCCCACTAAAAGGTCAAGGAGAGAAATACCAACTAGTAGTGCCACTAACCTTGATCCTGAGTTTCCTACACTACTTCCACTCCAGCCCACTAGGGGGCCATCTCGGATGGCTGAAGACCCTGCTACGGGTGCTGGAAGTAGTCTGGTGGCCAACAGTGTGAAAGGACATCTGGGAGTATGTCAAACTGTGTACCACCTGTCAGAAATACAAACATGAGAACACCAAGCCTTCAGGGTTCATGAAGTCCACTGAAGTGCCAGAGGCTAGGCACACCATGGGAATTGACCTCATGGAACCTTTCCCCATGAGTAAATGACGAAACACTTACCTGCTGGTAATCATCGATTTCATTACAAAGTGGGTAGAGATGTTTCCTCTATGAGACAGCAAGACCCCTAAGATCCTGAAGGTTCTCAGGGAGGAGATCTTCACCCGATGGGGAGTTCCCAAATACATGGTCTTCGATCATGGGCCCCTTTTTACATCATTGCTACTGACATAAATCTGCAAAAAGTGGGGGGTGATACAAAAACTCACCACAAGCTACCGCCTGCAGACCGACCTGGCTTAAAGGGTCCACAGAACCTTGAAGATCATGATTTCTTCATATGTGGGAGACCAACATGACACCTTTTCGAATCGTTTGCCGGGAGTTCGTTGCTTGTGTCGGCGTTTAAATTATACTGTTCCTTTATTTTTATTAATAATTTTGCGCTAACATTTCCATTTGTTGTAGCTAGTCTTATTTACATTCTCACTCAAACACTGCTGTTTAAAGCCGACAACATGTCAGATGATTCTTTACCTTTGATTGCAGGTGAAGACACATTCAATTTGCACACGGTGCAGTTGGAGTTGGAGGCCATGGAGAAGCAGATCCGCGACCTACTAAAGAAGCAGGCCCAGCTGCGTGAATGGAGAGCCACACTAGAGATGTCTCGTGCTGACGCTCACAAAAGCATGGTAAGCTCACGGCGTGATACAATCACTCCCACCACCTCTACTCCATGCATTTCTCTGCACAGGGGCCGTGCACCCAGGACACAACCAGCCCAGGTCTCCTTCACTCCGGCGCCAGCACACCATGGACCTTGGGTGCACCAGCGGCGGAAGGCGCGGACCAGACGCCAGGCGAGCAAAGTCCAGTTAGTCCAGAATGCAGCTGCAAGAGTCCTTACTAGAACTAGAAGATATGACCACATCACTCCTATCTTATCCACACTGCATTGGCTCCCAGTGAAATTTCGCATTGATTATAAAATACTACTATTGACTTATAAAGCGCTAAATGGCCTAGCGCCGCAGCACCTAAGCGAACTTTTGGTCTTTTATGATCCGCCATGCCTACTTCGATCAAACGGCGCAGGCTATTTGTTGGTACCTCGAATAGTAAAGGCTACAGCAGGGGGAAGAGCTTTCTCTTACAAAGCCCCACAGTTATGGAACAGCCTTCCAATAGTGTTCGGGACTCAGACATAGTCTCAGTGTTTAAGTCCAGGCTGAAAATATATTTGTTTAATCAAGCCTTTCAGGAATAGTTTTTTCCTTAGGTAAAGGAGTAGATCTAGAGGTCTCACGGGCATGTGTTGTGGTGAACTGGAATGTCTGGATGCTGTCACCCCCCCACCTTCACGTGTCCACCCAGGTTTGTTGTTGGTGGGGTGGCTGGCCGCCTTGTCCCAGGGAGCCCTCATGTCTGTGTTACCTTCTGGCTCTCCCTTTTAGTTATGCTGTCATAGCTAGTATTGCCGGAGTCCCTGCTTTCACTTACGCAAAGTACACTGTCCTTAACCAGTATGGGACAATAAGCATACCTAATTATCTCTCTCTCCCTCTCACTCTCCCTCTGTCTCTCTCCCTCTCTCTCCCTCTCCCCTTCTGTCGAGCTTCACATGATACTCCTGAGATGCCAGTGATCCCGACCCCTTCTGCTCTCTGGACCTGCCCGATCCATCCTGATGCCCTACTTCTAGTGGAGATCTCATCAATTGGAAGTCACATGCTGCTGCTGAGGATGGCCCCACATGGTGCAGCCTAAAGATCATTGAGATTACAGTGGTGAAGTTCCACATAACAGACTTCATATAAAAATTGTAATGAATTTTTCATGGTCTCACAACTACTATTTGATTGTGTGGTACTGGTACATTTATAGAAGAGATTTATTTATTTATAATTGCACTATCCGGTGTTACCCAGATGAGGATGGGTTCCCTTTTGAGTCTGGTTCCTCTCAAGGTTTCTTCCTCATATCATCTCAGGGAGTTTTTCCTTGCCACCGACGCCACTGGCTTGGTCATTGGGGATAAATTCATGAATTTAAAATCTATGTCCTGAATTTATATACTTCTGTAAAGCTGCTTTGGGACAATGTCCATTGTTAAAAGCGCTATACAAATAAACTGAACTTGAACTTGAACTTGAACCTGGGACCAGTGGATCCCTGAGTTCAGGTTTGCCATCAATACAGCTCAGCATGAGACAACTGGGAGAACACCAGCAGAGCTCATGACCAGCAGACCCCTCAAAGGACCACTGGAGCGATTAATACATTGACCCCCAATGCCAGACCAAACCACCTATCCAATGGTGGAAAAGCAAAAGGAATTGACAAAGGAGGTTAAGTTATTAGTGGTTTTTGGTGTGCTTTTTATATATATGCTGTTAGAGCCCGGATCTTGTTTGTAACCACTGCCTCTACGAGGTGAGTGTTACAATATAAATGTGTGAATATTTGGTTTAATTTTTGCATTTTCTTATCAACTAAAATGCCATTGACTAATATTCACTTCCATTTTAGTCAGAAAAGATTGACTAAAATTAATAAATATGACTAAATTTAAATAAATTTA
This sequence comes from Cranoglanis bouderius, assembly GCA_023630585.1. Classification (NCBI taxonomy): domain Eukaryota; kingdom Metazoa; phylum Chordata; class Actinopteri; order Siluriformes; family Cranoglanididae; genus Cranoglanis; species Cranoglanis bouderius. Next base: position 22,598,426 of record CM042540.1, read on the forward strand.
AATATTGACTAAATTTAAAGGATATTTTGGTCAGAAGACAAAAACTATGCCATTATATTATAGTTATTGGTTACATAAAATGGTCTTAAAATGACAAATTGTTTATCGCGACTATTTCTGGGACAATATATCATCCAATAAAATTAGTTATCATGACAGGCCTACTTTGGACTGTGTAGAGGAAACCATGTGTGTGCATGAATATGACTGACTGACTGAATGAAATAATTAATTTATTTATTATTAATATTATTGTTTTTGTTGTTGTTGTTGATAATAATAATAATAATAATAATAATAATATTATTATTATTATTATTATTATTATTATTATTATTATTAACAACAACAATAACATCTTACTGTGGTGGTGAGAGTGGTGGCAATGGTTCATGTTAGGATGGCACTGGCTTCCTTATCTATGCTCGTGGTTGTAACACAAGACTCCCAGAGATGCTGTATGGATCCACATGCAAAAGGTTTATTAAGAGAGCAGAGTCAAAATGAGCAAGGTCAATACCAGAAAATCCAATCTGGAAAACAAATCCAAATCACAACCCAAAAACATAGTTAGAGAACAAGGCAGGGACAACATACCAAAAGTCAGAAAGGTAAACAGGACCTAAGGTTTACATGGAGACAAAAACAAAAGAAGGCAAGGCAAGGTCATACACAAGATAGCTATCCAACAAATACAGATTAGGACTCACAGGAATGGCAGGCAAACTGTAAGGCTTTGCAATGTGACTGTGTGTGTATCAGGGCTTGACATCAAGTATTGTCATGTCAGTTAAATTTGTCATTCACTTGTCCAAATAAAAGTTACTTGTCCGGAGAGAAAAAGGGACATTTTTTTTTTCAGTTGTGGGGTAAATATAATTGTTTAGAAGCAAGATACTCTCATCAGTATTCTATCAGCTCATAACACCTTACTTGACTTTAAACAGCATTACACCAAACAGTGATGTGGTAGCTGGCAACCAGGGTTGAGAGGGTTACTTTAAAAATGTATCCCGTTACAGTTACAAATTACTTCATAAAAAATGTAATCAGTAACGTAATCCAAGTATCACAATATGAAAGTAACGTAATCTGATTACTTTTGGATTACTTCAAGGTCATATGTAAATAAAGTCAAGAGAAAAGCAATGTGATCTAAAATACTTTTATTTAGAGCTTATTTTAGAGCTTAAAACCATGTTCAATGTTTGGATTTGTTTTAATAAAATAAATAAATTTGTTGCTCATATGAGTCACAACTGGCAAGAGAGAACCAGAACTATAATTATGCAGCTGTCTATATTGTGTTATGTCAAAAACAGGGCTCCAGACAAAAAAATCTATTAAGGAGCCATTGGCTCCTATAAGAAAAAAAACAGGTGCCAAATATTTTTTTTAAGGTGTCACTTAAAATGAACTTGCGTTTAAAAATTTAAAACACTTACTTTCAGTCATCCTGTCATGTGTGTAAGTCTGGCCTCCTTATACAGCTTCAGCATTTCCATCCAAGTTCACTTAAAGTGAGAACTGAACGTCTTTTCCAAATTGAGAACAATATACAGTCACAAAGAATTGTTCTTTACACAGAATCTGAGCCAGTGTCACTGACCATAATTATGTCAGCATCACTTAGCCATTGAGTGTAGTTTGACCTCCCCCTCTTTTTTGCAGAAGGCCAGCGTTTGACACATGGTTCAGGATCAAACTGTTCAAGTCATGGGCCTCTGTGCTGATACTGATCAAGTCTTCCAAGGTTGAATTGCGTACTTTTGATTTGATCCTGTTTTGAGCTGAAAAGCCACGTTCACACTGAGCAGCCAAAATTGGTAGGAAAAGCAATATGTCAACTAGATGCATTCTGCTAAAAGCACATGCTGTGTCGTTGTCATATGTCTTGCACACATCCAGTCCATTTTTCTTCATTAGTAATATCTGAGAGGACAATCATATAGGCGGCGTTGAATTTTATTTTTAGCTCCTTTCTTTCGTCTCGTCATGTAGTTCACATGCACGAGACACTGCTTGTGCTAACAGTGTTTTTTGTGGAGCACTCTGCGATTACATAGTCACAAGCTTTTTTTGTGCTTTTAACTATCGCCCTATTTTCTCATAGTCTCTATCTTGAAATGGGGTGTATAGGGTGCTCAGTGTAGGGGTAGCACCTCTGGTGGGGGACGTGTCGCATCCTTTTCAGGGCGGTTCGCTCACCTTTGGTCCCCACGTGTCACCCAGCTCTCACCTGTGGCTCCTCGTAGCTGTTAACATGCGACAGCGGCCACACCCCGGGCAACGGCTTCGATAGGCCGGCGAAACCAGGTGGGGGTAGCCAACGGGTCTCAAACCCTTGGTGAGTTAGGGACATGTCTATCTGCAGCATGTGAAGTCAGCTCCGGTGGATTGCGCGGATGAAGCCAACAGTCGGTCCAACGATCAAGAAGGCGGTGCTACAAGTGATGTGGAACGCTCAGAGCAGGGCAAGACACACAAGGCGTCCTGGTCATCCACTGCGCCCAGCCCCATCTCCAGCCGTCTCGACTTTTGTCTTGTAACTGGATCAAGCTGGGAACTGGGAAGAGAGAGTGAGGCTGACGCTGCACAACTCTCCCTCACTTTAATCCAATTCACGCGCATGTCTTGACATCACCCAAAAGTCCTGTGGCGATGGGCGAGCGGCGAAGCAGCAGGTGTGGATACACTGGGAGCTGTAGCCGCAGACCTGCACACAGGCGGCTCAGGACAAATGGTCGCTTTATCGCTGAACTGAAGCAGCAGCGTAACTCGATATCCACCTGAGTGTCTGAGCAGCCCTCTCTAGGACAGCACTGCTCACCTCCGCAGCCTGAGGAAGGGGCTAGAAAAGGTGCCCTAAACATTGCCTGCTTCACGTCACCCTGGCCAGTCTACCGTGGCTGGCGGGGATCCCAACAAATGCGGTCGAACAAAACTTCAAAGAAAACACAAGGTGACACCATTCACCATTGGCACATGGAATGTGCGCACTCTACTCGACAATGCCACAGCCAATCGAACAGAGAGAAGAACAGCCCTGGTCGCCAGAGAGCTTGCAAGATACAACATTGACATTGCAGCCCTGTGTGAGACTCGTCTAGCCAATGAAGGTCAGCTTACTGAATCAGGTGTGGACGAAGCAGTGATGAACGTTGTGAATCCGGAGTCGGCTTTGCTGTCAGGAGTCTTCTTGTCCGCAATCTATCCAGTCTCCCCAAGGGCGTAAACGATCGACTCATGACACTGCAACTCCCCCTACCAAGAGGAAAACAAGCAACATTGATCAGTGCCTACGCACCAACAATGACAAACCCCGATGAAGCAAAGGACAAGTTCTATGAACAGCTGGACTCCTTGCTTTCCTCGATAAAACATACCGACAAGCTGATCCTACTGGGCGACTTCAATGCAAGAGTAGGATCTGACTCTTCAACCTGGGAGGGCGTCATTGGAAAAAACGGGATAGGCAAGTGCAACAGCAATGGACTGCTACTACTGAAGACCTGTGCAGCCCATGACCTACTCATCACGAACACCATTTTTCGCCTACCCACTCGTAACAAGACATCTTGGATGCACCCACGCTCCAAGCACTAGCATCTCATCGATTATGTCATTGTGAGGAGGAAAGACAGACAGGATGTCAGGGTGACCAAGGCCATGTGTGGTGCTGACTGCTGGACGGACCACAGACTCATTGTCTCTAAGCTAAACCTTCACATCAAGCCAAAGAGACGTCCTCAGGGAAGAAAAGTCATGAAAAAGATCAATGTCAGCAAGCTGAAAATCCTCCGTGCAGCTGAGTCACTTGCTGAAGATCTAGACACTCAACTATCAGGGTTACAGTTTGAGGACAATGCTGAGAAGGACTGGGAAAGCTTTCAGGATATTCTTCACTCCTCAGCTCTAAGGGTACTGGGACCCTGCACCCGAAAGCAGAACGACTGGTTCGATGAAAATGATGAAGAGGTCAAGGATTTACTTGCTGAAAAGCACCGCCTTCACCGTGCTCACCAGAACGATCCGTCTTCAAGAGCCAAGAGGAATGCCTTCACCATCTCTCGCAGAACTGTACAGATCAAGATTCGCAAGATGCAGGACTCATGGCTAAGTGCCAGAGCCGATGAAATTCAGCAGTATGCAGAGAGGAATGACTCCAAAAGGTTCTATGAAGCCATCAACACTCAGTCTTCAGGGAGCTCCCCACTACTAGACTCAGATGGTACAACCCTCATCACTGAGAAGACTCTGATTCTCCAACGCTGGGCGGAGCATTTCCAATCCGTACTCAATCACCCTTCCTCGGTAAATGATGAGGCGATTGACAGAATGCCCCAAGTAGATGTCAATTACACCCTGAATGTCCTGCCATCAGTGGCGGAAACCTCAAAGGCCATAAGTCAGCTGTCCTGTGGCAAGGCACCAGCATCAGATGCAATTCCAGCTGAAGTCTACAAGGTCGGTGGCCCAGTGCTTGTAGAAAAATTTACCCAGCTATTACAGTCCTTCTGGAATCAAGGATCCATTCCTCAGGAGCTCAAGGACGCTTCAATTGTACATCTCTATAAGAGGAAAGGAAATCGCCAAGTGTGTGATAACCACAGAGGAATTTCACTGCTATCTATAGCAGGCAAGATCTTTGCAAGAGTTCTGTTAAATCGTCTGACTGCTCATCTGGAAGAAGGCCTCCTACCTGAGATGCAATGTGGGTTTCACAAGGAACGTGGTACTGTGGACATGATATATGCAGCCCGTCAACTTCAAGAGAAGTGTCAAGAACAGAACCGTGATCTATACACCACATTCGTGGACCTCACCAAGGCCTTTGATACTGTCAGTCGTGAAGGCCTGTGGAGGATCATGTCCAAGTTTGGATGCCCTGACAGATTCATACTGATGGTACGCCAATTCCATGATGGTATGATGGCTAGAGTTCTTGATGACGGTGAAGCCTCGGCGGACTTTCCAGTCACCAACAGTGTCAAGCAGGGGTGTGTACTTGCACCGACACTGTTCAGCATGATGTTCTCTGCCATGCTATCAGACGCCTTTAAGGACTGTCCTGTGGGAATCAGTCTAAAGTACAGAACCGATGGAAAACTGTTCAATTTATGAAGATTCCAAGCTGTCACCAAAGTCAAGAAGACTGTGCTACGGGACTTTTTATTTGCTGATGACTGTGCCTTGAATGCCAGTTCAGAGCACGACATGCTGGCCAGCATGGACAGATTTTCGGTTGCCTGCGATAACTTCGGCCTAACCATCAACACGAAGAAAACCGAAGTAATGCATCAGCCAGCTCCAAAAGCCCAGTACAAAGAGCCAGAAATCATAGTGAAGGGACAAAAGCTGCAAGCTGTGGATCAGTTCACTTATCTGGGTAGTACACTCTCTCGCTCAGTGAAAATTGACATCGAAGTGAACAGCAGATTAGCCAAAGCAAGTACAGCATTTGGCAGACTGCGAGCCAACGTGTGGGAACGTCATGGGATCAGCTTAGTTACAAAGCTAAAAGTCTACCAAGCAGTGGTGTTAACAACTCTGCTGTATGCCTGTGAGACTTGGACTGTGTACAGGAGGCATGCTAGACAGCTGAACCACTTCCACATGACGTGTCTCCGCAGACTTCTGAGAATCAGATTGCAGGATAAAGTGCCAGACACAGACGTTCTCTCCAGGGCAGGACTACCATCAGTTCACACACTGCTGATGAAAGCCCAGACATGCTGGTCAGGTCATGTTGTCAGGATGTCAGATAATCGCGTACCGAAGCAGCTCTTCTATGGTGAGCTGTCCCAGGGAAAACGATCACAAGGGGGCCAGAGGAAGCGTTACAAGGACACGCTGAAAGCATCACTTAAGTCTCTGGACATTGACACATCCTCCTGGGAATCCCTGGCACAAAACCGAAGTGCATGGCGCACAATGATCTACAATGGCTGCCAGGCATCTGAAGTGAGAAGAATGACTGTTGCCCAACAGAAGCGCACCATACGAAAATCCAGAGCTGCCAGTGTGCAAACTGAGGCGTCAACACATGTCTGTCTGACATGTGGTAGAAACTTCCATGCTCAAATCGGCCTAATCAGCCACCAACGGATACATCGCTCATAGTAACAATCTAGATGTCAAGGTCCTCATCGAAACCAATGGACGAACAACATCTTGAAATGGTAATGAAATCCATTTAACCCCTATTTCTCTGCCTGCTTTGGAACAAAAGTCACAAAACATTTTCTGTGAGCGAGGCAGGGCCGGCCCGAGGGGTTGTGGGGCCCTAGGCGAGCTCATGAATATGGGCCTCACTGATGTAAAAACTGTCATAGCACTGCAATTTGGCTAGTGAAGAGCCAAATGTTTTATGTGTTCAGGAGAGTTCTCATGGATGTTTAGGTAAGCCCCTAGATAGTACATAAATAAAGTCAGAGAGCACATTTAAAAAATTAAAGCATGTAATTAAAGGTGTAATTCTAAGTGTATAACATTCAAACATGCATAAACAACATGTAGAAATGTATACTACATTAAGTATTTCACCTAGTTTAATGGCTTTAAAATAAGCACAGCACAAAACTTTATTGCATTAGGCCTTAGTGGGAGATGGGTATAATTATCATTTATTAAAACAGGAGTATTAATAATACAGCAATGAATAATGTCAAGCAGAACATACCTTTACTTTGAGCTTGCTTTTCTTCATCTGCTTTGTTTTTTTCCTTTTTTCGGCTCCCGAAAGATACCGTTTAGGTGCCATGTTATACCACAACTATGTAACAAATCAAGCATTACTAGCATTATTCTTTTCCACCAGAATAATGTAATGGATCAACTTTAAACATGAAAAACGAAAACAGAAGCGCGCGCTTAGATTCGAAGCACCTTTTTAAAGGAGACGAGTTTTAAAGCATGCCCACATTATCTACCAGAATGTGTAGTAACTCGGATGAATCTGCAACATTTAAAAATAATTCTCCACCAGTTACAATTTATGAAACAAATTAAAAGATGTTTAACATGTTTAAATGTATTCTTATATAAATGTATTTATATAAGGAATTAGCTCGAATGGCGTGAAATATATCTATATATCTAATCAACACGTGTTGTGACCAGTTATAAATATACATCAGCCATGAAAGGGAATTCATGTATGTGCACATATACATATAGATAATTAACTACAATGGATTATAATTAATTATGACTATGTATGTGGCCTAGATCAACTGTTAGGATTAGCTGTAGTCTAGTTTGGAATTATGAACTCTAAAGAGGGAGTTTATCCTTCTGGCCAGGAAGAATTAACTCACGAAGTTTGTTATTAAAGATTAGAGCGGGTAATCGAGATCTTATGCAGTGAAGAAGGGACTTTATCCCGTGAACAAAAACAGAGAAAATCAAGCATGGGACAATAGATTTTAATAACTAGATGTAACTATGGATACACACGACTAACTCTAAGCAAACATACATATGTACATCTGTATACAAGGAAAGGAAAGGGATAGAGAGAAAGTAATGAAGTAAAAGGGAATGGCAGACAAAAACACAACTAATTAGCCTTTTTCAAAAACCAGCAACAAACTTGAATCTCCTCTAAACAGGGGTACAATCTTAAACGCAGATATAGGTCCATTAACTATACTTGCATAGCTTCGGTGTGAAAGTTCGCACGAGGTCGTTTAGAGTTCGCTGGTTCGTTGCGCCATTTGCAAAAAGGCATGGCATGAAGCGGTTGCATCCTTTGTCTGGGAGACAGAGAGATCCTGGCTTCCTCTTCCCGGGGCACGTGGCCCCGGGGGACAGAGAAACCGGAAGAGTGTGAGTGAAGAGTTACTGACGAGACGCGCGAAGACGGGAGGAGTGAAAGAGAAGTTTCAAAGCGTGGTGTTGTTTTAAAGACAACACCAATGCACACGCCTCTTTGGGCTATGGGCCAATCAGGAAGTTGGATTTGCATGTCCAGGGAGGAGCCGGTTTATACCATATTATAAATGAAATTAAGAGAAAGCATGAAATAATGTATCCCATTGCAATATGATATGCATAATCAATCAGGGTATCTCGAGACGATTAACTACATACCAAATTCGATGGACTTGTAAAGAATATTACAAATAAAACCTGGTTACAGACATTTAAAATGATATCCTAAATTAAAACTATCTAAAATCATTAAGGTTAGATTACATGAACACACAATATATGCAAACACGAAAACATCACACTATTTGGACATCGAATAATTACATATAATTACATGTTACATTGAAAAGAGAGAGATTTCTCCATTGTGTGTGTAAGGTAAGCTTGTGTGTGTGTGTGTGTGTGTGTGTGTGTGTGCGTGCGGGTGTAGGTCGCTTGTGTGTGTGCGTGTGTGTGTGTGTGTGTGTGTGTGTGTGTGTGTGTGTGTGTACCAAGGAGGGGAAGTTTGGTCGTTAGCATTCCAAAGGTATCTGGTCAAACTGGGGCCAGAGTGGTCATTAAACAGATAGGGACTTACAGCTCAAAAGAAACAAAAGAAACTTCTGTGCTAAGCCCAGGTTGATTCAGAAATCAGTTTGATACCGTCAGACGTTACAACTATATGTAGCATTCTTTCTTTTTTTCGATTAATTTCATTAAAATGAATCGCATCTTTCTATGTAATGCGTTATGAGACGTTATGTTGTTATGAAATATTAATCACTCAGCGAAGTCACTATTACCATAGTCATGAGAATATTGGGAACTTTCCAACCAAGAATAATGAGACTTATCTTTTTTTTTTTTTTTTTTTACAGAATGCCTTTTCTGTTATGCATTATGCTTATGCTTAGTACGTATTCATAAAGAGTAAGCAGCACCAAAGACTAAAATAGGACATTACCCTGAATTCTGTCAAATGTGAGCAATGAGCATTTTGGAGCAAAGCGTGGAATTACGAATAATTATGGTACTCGAGTTCTCCTCAATCCATCATTGCGTGAATAAATTATGCAAATTACTGGTGTATTTTTTTTAATGTTTTCTGCTTTTAGTCATACTAATGTTTTGTATTTTTTTGTTGTTATTTTCAGTAATTTGTCATGTTATTTAGAGCTCATCCTTTTACTTGCATAATATGGATGAGTTATTTAGTCCTCTCCGTTTTTGTGATGTGTGTTATTTAATGTGGTACATGCAAGTATGTGTTTCACGCACTTTCTGCTCATTGCATGAAAACCTGAAATCAGGAAAATCTTGAAGTTGGATGGGCACATCTGGCAAGTCGGGGCGCCAGGCAACCGCCTGTTTCGCCTGTTGGATGGGCCGACCCTGGTGCGATGATCATACCTGAGCCATGCAAACTCTTGAATCTAAGAAGTCTTAAAGTGCCTTTCTGCACTTTTACTTGGGCGTTCATTGATTGACGGAAAGATGATCCTCTGTGTCTCCGTCGTTTTCTATCTCTCTCATGCTGGCACAACTGGAGCCTGTTTTTTTTTTATTAGCAGGTGTGCCATCAGCATTGGTGCTCGATAAAGATGGGGATTGTTTGAAAAAGTCTGATATTTTTCATTTTGACATGTCTTTCTGATGCAGAAAGCTGATCCTCGCTTTCCCTGTGCGCATTTTGGCACTCTGGATGAATTTGAACTCAGTGAAACTGCTTTTTTTCCCCCCACTGAAACTTTCATGCGCAGAACATGCAGCCTGGAGCCCTGCAAAAGAATAATCCTGATAGTATTCCTTTATTTTTATTTTTTATTTTTAAAAATTTTTTTTTACAAAATGTACCTGTAATCTGATTACTTTTTGACATAACTGTAACAGATTACAGTTACCAGTTTTATGTATCCTGATTACATAATGCTGTTACATGTAGTTACTCCCCAGGCCTGCTGGCAACAGCACTATTGCGGTCATCGAAAGAAGCAAATGCATAAACTTAATTTTTCAAATCATGTTTGCCTTCATGTTGCACTGGTGGTATTTGCTTTTGTCATGGGACAGAAGTGTATTTTGCCTGAAGGCACTTGTCCCCTTGCCTAGTGAAGATAAACTGCACTAGAGGAATATTTCTCACTTTCTTAAAATCACAATATAAAAATATTAGCTACTTTTCTAGTTATATAGCAAATTGCTTTAAATTCACTAAAAGTTACATGCTCAACAACATGTCAAAGTTTGTTTCTACAACCCCAATTCCAAAAAAGTTGGAACGCTGTGTAAAATGTAAATACAAACAGAATGCAATGATTTGCAAAACTCATAAACCAATATGTTATTCACAATAGAACATAGAAAACATATAAAATGTTTAAAGTGAGTAAATGTACCATTTTAAGAAAAAAAATAAGGTAATTTTGAATTCGATGGCACCAACACGTCTCAAAAAAGTTGGGACGGGGGCAACAAAAGGATGGAATGCTGGAAAAGTAAGTGTTACAAAAAAGAAAATGCTCATTTAAAATGGACTGAGGCAAAGTGGAAAACTGTTCTGTGGTCAGACGAATCAAAATTTTAAATGGACTAAAGAGGAGAGGGACCATCCGGCTTTTTATCAGCACTCAGTTCAAAAGCCCGCATCTCTGATGGTATGGGGGTGCATTAGTGCCTATGGAATGGGCAGCTTGCACATCTGGAAAGGCACCATCAATGCTGAAAGGTATATACAGGTTTTAGAGCAGCATATGCTTCCTTCCAGATTCCATCCCATCTTTACTTCTGAGAGACTCTGCCTCACTAAGATACTCTTTTTATAACCAATCATGTTACTGACCTGTTGCCAATTAACCTAATTACTTGCAAAATGTTCCTCCAGCTATTTCTTTTTAGTAACACTTACTTTTCCAGCCTTTTGTTGCCCTCATCCCAACTTTTTTGAGATCTGTTGCAGCCATCAAATTCAAAATTACCTTATTTTTTCCTAAAAATGGTACATTTCCTCAGTTTAAACATTCGATATGTTTCCTGTGTTCTATTGTGAATAACATATAGGTTTATGAGATTTGCAAATCATTGCATTCTGTTTTTATTTACATTTTACTCAGCGTCCAAACTTTTGTGGAATTGGGGTTATATGTTGTCTGAAATCATGAAAGAAAACTTAATAGTACATATGCAATAAACTCGATTCTCTGCGGCAGAAAAATAAACTTACACTGGGTAGCGATGTAGTGTTTATAATAACATTACAGCAAGTGTACAGAGCTATGAACATGACCTGTCAAATTCATCTCTCCAGGCAGGGATAAATTTCCTCTCCCTTAACCTGTGTTCCTTGGTCCTAGATTCCTTGGTTCCTGGTCCTTTATTTTTATTTTTATTTATTTTTTTTAATGAGTTCAATGCTTTACCAGGCACTTGGCCGTGTTGCGGACGCGTGAGAAACATTGCTTTTTAGCAGAATAATGTGAACTTGGTTATAACTGACTGTATCACAAAGGCTATATCACAAATAAAGGCAGTTTTTAAATTTATTTATTTATTTATTTATTTATTTATTTATTTATTTATTTATTGACATTTTCAGACTGCTTGTCCGGTCAGGCAAGTAAAATTCCCACCAATTTTCCAAGTGGTCAAAAATATTGGAACACATGACTGGCAGGTTGCCCTGTTAGATTGATTGTTTAAACAATAGCTCATGTCTTGGGTTGAGCCCTGGGTTTCATCTGTGAAGACTGCATTTGTTGTTAAAAAGGATAAACCAACATGAAGACCAGAGAGCTGTCTATGGGAGAAAAGCAAGCCATTTTGAACCTGAGAAAAGAGGGAAAATCTATCAGAGCCATTGCACAAGCATTTGGGATAGCCAATACAACAACTTGGAATGTCCTGAAACAGAAAGAAACCATTGGTGTACTAACAACCAGACAACAAACATTGTGAAAGCTGTGGAGAAAAACCCCAAAACAGTTAGTGACAACACCAACAACCTCCACAGGGCAGGGGTGAAGGTATCACAATCCACCATTCAAAGAAGACATCCAGAGCAGAAATATAGAGGCCATACCACAAGATGCAAACCACTCATCAGCAGCAAGAATCAGAAGGCCGGATTGGAATTTGAAAAGAAATACAGAGATGAGCCACAAAAGTTCTGGAACCAAGATTAACCTCTACCTCTACTCAGGGCACAAGGCAGCGGACACCCTGGATGGGGTGCCAACCGATCACAGGGCACAATCACACACAATTTCCCACACTAAAAACAGTTTGGGAATGCCAACCAGCCTACAACACATGTCTTTGGATTGGGGAAGGGAGGAAACTGGAGTACCTGGAGGAAACCCCCAAAGTGCTGGGAGAAAATGCAAACTCTGCTCACACAGAGCAGAGGTGGGATTCAAACCCTCAACCCTGGAGGTGTGATGGAAATGTGCTATCCACTAAGAAACTCTGCCCCCCCAAGGAGATATGGCAACCAAATATTAAGTGTTATTTACTTTAATTTACTTTATGACTATCTGTTCCTATATTTTTGCTCCCCTAAAAGCAATGGTTTGCTCCATTGGGTGGTCTTCCACCAAATGAGCCATGTTCTAAGCTGTTTAACAAATCTAGATGTAAATATCAGGAAATGAAAGCTGAAATTCTGATCTATCATCTCATATTCATCTTTCGATCTCAAACTGCTGTTCCAGTACTTTTGGAGGGGACTCTGTGTGTGTGTGTGTGTGTGCGTGTGTGTGTGTGTGTGTGTGTGTCTGTGTGTGTGTGTGTAATACAGTGCCCTCCACTAATATTGGCACCCTTGGTAAATATGAGCAAAGAAGGCTGTGAAAAATTCTTTATTGTTTATCCTTTTGATCTTTTGTTAAAAAAATTCACAAAAATACTCTGCTCTCATGGATATCAAACAATTGCAAACAAAACACAGTTTTATAAAAAAATCTTTGTTAAATATAACAACAATTGTGTGCAACAATTGTTGGCACCCCTATGAATTCATATGAGAAAAATATATTTTAAGTATATTCCCATTGATATTTTTTTTTTAGTACACCTGGGTGATTAGGAACAGGAAATTGTTCAACCATGACTTCCTGTTTGACAGGAGTATAAATATGAGGTAACAAATTCCCTTAGTCATTCATAACAATGCGTAAGACCAAGGAATATAGCTGTGATGTGCGGCAAAAGCTTGTTGAGCTTCATAAAATGGGAAGTGTCTATAAGAAAACAGCACCAGTTCCAGACAACTGGAAGTGTTGTGAATCAACCTGGATTGTGTGTCTATATACTGTCTCAATGCACTGTGAAGAGGATGGTTTGAGTGGCCAAAAATCTCCAAGGATCACAGCTGGAGAATTGCAGAAGTTAGTTGTGTCTTAGGGTCAGGAAGTCTCCAAAACTACAATCTGAAGTCACCTACATCACCACAAGTTGTTTGGAAGGGTTTCAAGAAAAAAGCCTCTACTCTCATCCAAAAACAAACTCGAGCATCTTCAGTTTGCCAGACACTACTGGGACTTCAAATGGGATCGGGTTCTGTAGTCAGAAGAAACCAAAATAGAGCTTTTTGACAATAAATACCAGGTGTGGTTTTGGCACACACAGAGAGGTAGCCATATGGAAAAGTACCTCATATCCATGGTTAAATATGGTGGTAGCTCTTAAATCTTGTCCTCTGGCTGTTTTTCTGCCAGAGGACATGGACATTTTGTTAGGATACATGGCATCATGGACTCTGACTGCCTCTGCCAGAAAGCTTAAAATGGGCTGTGATTGGATCTTCCAGCGGGACAATGTTGCAAAACATACATCAGTGACAACACAAAAATGGTTTACTGACCACAAAATCAAGGTCCTGCCATGGTCATCCCAGTCCCCTGACATGAAACCCATAGAAAACCCTTGGGGTGAACTGAAGAGGAGAGTCCACCAGCATGGACCTTGAAATTTGAAGGATCTGGAGAGATTCTGTATGGAGGAATGGTCTCAGATCCCTTGCCATGTATTCTCCAACCTCATCAGGCATTATAGAAGATGACTCAGAGCTGTTATTTTGGCAAAGGGAGGTAGCACAAAGTATTGACTAAAAGAGTGCCAATAATTATTGCACACCTATATTTAACGAAGATTGTTTTTGGATAAACATGCGTTTTGTTTGCACTTGTTTGATGTTCATGAGAGCAGAGTATTTTGTGATCAAAAAGTTAAACAATAAAGACAATTTTTCACAGCCTTCTTTGCTCATATTTACCAAGGGTGCCAATATTAGTGGAGGGCACTGTAGCTGTGCATTCAGCATGGCCATCTGCTGTTGCTGCTCTCCGACGAGGTGGCCCTGTACCACCAACCCCGGACGCCACTGCAGATGACCTGCTGCATCCATGTGATGGAGAAGTATTCTGTCAGGCGGCAGATACATACACAAATGCAAGTAAACAATGGCTTTATTGATAAAACTTGCTGGAGAATCCAAATCGTGAGACAAAACATGGTCAAGAATCAGGCAAGGTCAAGTGATGAACAAACATCATGAACAAGGAAAGGTAATAGCAAAAATGTGAAAACAAAGACACATTTAGAAAACCAGATAGACCAGTGGTCACCAACCCTGTTCCAGGAGATCTACCTTCCTGAAGACTTTAGCTCAAACCATAATCCTGCCCACTTGACCATCTAAACATAAGACTTAAGGCAATGATTAGATGGTCAGATGGGCACAAGGTAAAGTCTTCAGGAAGGTAGATCTCCAGGAACAGGGTTGGTGACCACTGAGGGGCCATTTACACGACAATGTTTTCAACTAAAAACAGAAAACTGTTTATGCGTTTTGGCTGTTTGTTTACAAGACAATGGCATTTTGGAGCCTGAAAACACAACTTTTGAAAACAGGTTTCAAAGTGCAAGTTTTTGAAAACGATACCATTGTCAACTTTTTGTAAACGTTCAAAAACGCGAATTTGTGAAAACGGTCATGCGCACGCATATTATGTGTTCAGTCTATAGGCATGCGCACGGGTACTTCAAAACAACACACGAGACATTCAAAACTACAATGGTGGACTACAGGACTGTATTTGTGCTGCTCAAAATTGAGTTTATTGACGCTTCTCCAGCAAAGTGTGGATTTACTGCATCACTACTACGACCAGCGGAGATGCATTTGTTACATACGCCAAATTATTAACCCACATCTACGCCGACGAAGGGTATTCAGAAGGTACATTTGGACAAGACCTGGGAGGACAAGCAGTTGGTGGGAAAACTTTATCAATGGCGTTGTTGACAAGCGTGAATGGACGGAAAACTTCTGCATGTCAAAAGCCTCTGCATACTGGCCTGGCATGCATAATACAGCGTTCTTAGTCGTTTTCGTGTATCCATGTGAACCGGGATCATTTTGACAACGCTGTCGTCTGTAGACAAAACTTTTCAAAAACGCAAAGGAAAAACTTTTCTGTTTTTAGTACATCGTTGTTGTGTAAACGTACCCTGAGATAGACCATGACAAAATAAAGGCTTGGTATTGATGGGTACGTAACACAGAGCATATAGTTCACACTGAAAGGAGGATGTGAGTATCCTTATATACACTGTATGGCTGATTGAGTGATTGATTTTCAGGTGTAAGCCAGATCAGTAAGCCAGTGAGTGTGAATGTGACCAGCACTGACATGACAAGAAGAAGAAGAAATGGGTTTGGATATCAAGCTATAAGATCCATTAAAACAGAAAGGTAACTAAGGTTTAAATAAATAAAAACAAGCCCTATAAAACAGGAATATTTTAAATAATAATTCTATATTAATAAAGAATATATTACATTAATATATAAAAATATATGATGATAAAGAAAAATAATTACTTAACAGCATCAATTTAGACCCAGTGGCTTATTACGGCTGACTTTGCATGCTCTTTACTTTCTCACATGAACACACACACACACACACACACACACACACACACGTATGTGACAGTTCATGCTGGTGGTCCCACAGTGACGTAATATGTGACTAGAGAAAGGGTATATTCAACAGCGAGAGGTGGCTAGACAACACACCCTTGACATACATCTGTTATACTGTGCCCTGTGTGATTTCTATGAGAAACACATGTTGCTTGGTCAATGGAAGGAAAAATATGACAATTCAAATCAATTGTGGCATTTGCACTGAAACACAACTAAGCTATGCAAAAAACACACACACACACACACACACACACACACACACACACACACACACACACACACACACACACATTTATCTTCCGGCAACACTTTAGCTTTTTGGTAGTCAGTAAACTTGCTTCCATTTTTATTTTTCTTGATAAATAAAATCTTGACTGAGCTAGTGGAGGGGTGTGGCTACGCACCCTGGTCCAGTACTTCACGTGTTGTGTTGCTCGTTTGTTTTCTTCTTATCTTATTATGTGTCATTGATTTATGTTGTTAAGTTTCATTCTCTATTCATAAATACGAAGCTTTCAGCAATTTGGATTTTATTCTGCTTTGCATTTTTCTTAATGCAAGAGAGCCTCGGGATAACCAGCAACACCCTTGGCCCACCCCTATACACAAGGGAACACTGGTGTCACTCCGGGGCTTAGCCGGAGCTTTTACGACTGAAATGCCAGGCAATTGTTTGAACCTGATCAGGCACATGAAGCGAAGAGTAGAAGCTAAGGTAAAGAAACAAGACTCTAGAGGAGAACTATGTGTTAAGCAAACATGGTTCTCGGTTTCCCCTACCCCAAATTACACTCTCAAATGTACGCTCACTTAAAAATAAGATGGAAGAGCTCATCATGCGAATGGGGTATGACGTGGACTTTAAATTAAACAACTTGGTGTGCCTAGTTGAAACCTAGCTCAAATAGGTCAACAGTAAGGGCTGAAAGAGAATGAAGCTCAGTCCTGGAAATCTATTGAGGGAGGTTTGTGCATAATATTTTGCATATTTATATTAGATTGGATTTATAATAAATTGCAACTTTAACACCTGTAAGCTTTCTGATCACCTTCCAACACTGCAGCAGTATACTGACTGTCCAAAATGCCAGTCACGAGTCCTTTGCATCTAAAGTACCATGTTGTCCGTTACTGGGGACAACATGGTACTTTATATGCAAACCATATACGCCTGCTCCCAAAATATAAGGCTAAAATAAAACAAGAGATGTCTGGAATAAATGTCTAATGAACTTATCTAAAATACAGGTACAACCCAGGGGTCACCCATTATCACCCATACCATTTGCCATTTATAGTAATGGGATGCAGATTCAAGATTCAGATTTATATAAATATGCTGATGATATGGCTCAGGTAGGTTTACTGCAGGAAGGAAATATAGACAAGGAGTTATCATATTTTAACTGTAATGGCAAAGTACTTTTAAATAGTGTTCAAATAGCTCTCTTGTTATCAGCAACAAAATATTCTGTGCTCTGTAACGAATCAATCATTACTAGCATTATTCTTTTCCACCAGAATAATGTAATGGTTCGACTTTAAACATGAAAAACGAAACAGA
This sequence comes from Cranoglanis bouderius, assembly GCA_023630585.1. Lineage (NCBI taxonomy): Eukaryota > Metazoa > Chordata > Actinopteri > Siluriformes > Cranoglanididae > Cranoglanis > Cranoglanis bouderius. The sequence goes on from CM042540.1 coordinate 22,615,891, forward strand.
AGCACACGCTTGGATTCAATGCACCTTTTTAAAGGAGACGAGTTTTAAAACGTGCCCGCCTTATCTACCAGAATGTGTAGTAAATCGGATGAATCTGCAACGTTTAAAAATATTCTCCACCAGTTACAATTTATGTAATGAATTAAAAGATGTTTAACACGTTTAAATGTATTCTCCAATTTATATAAGGAATTAGCTCGACTGGCGTGAAATATATCTATATATCTAATCAACGCGTGTTGTGACCAGTTATAAATATACATCAGCCATGAAAGGGAATTCATGTATGTGCACATATACATATAGATAATTAACTACAACGGATTATAATTAATTATGACTATGTATGTGGTCTAGATCAGCTTTTAGGATTAGCTGTAGTCTAGTTTGGAATTATGAACTCTAAAGAGGGAGTTTATCCTTCTGGCCAGGAAGAATTAAAAATTACAAAGAATTTTGTTATTAAAATTAGAGCGGGTAATCGAGATCTTATGCAGTGTAGGATTAACTCTATCACATGATCAAAACAGAGAAAAATCAAGCGTGGTGATAATAGATTTTAATAACTAGATGTAACTATGGATACACACGACTAACTCTGAGCAAAACATACATATGTACATCTATTTACAAGGAAAGAAAAGGGATAGAGAGAAAGTAATGAAAGAAAAGGGAATGGCAGACAAAAACACAACTAATTAGCCTTTTTCAAAACCAGCAACAAACTGAAATCTCCTGTAAACAGGGGTACAATCTTAAACGCAGACATAGATCCATTAACTATACTTGCATGGCTTCGGTGTGAAAGTTCACACGAGGTCGTGTAGGGTTCGCTGGTTCGTCGTGCCGTTTGAAAAGGTGTGGACAGTGAGGCAGTTGCATCTTTTGTCCGGGAGAGAGAGATCCTGGCTTCCTCTTCCTGGGGCACATGGCCCCGGGGGAGAGAAGCCGGAAAGAGTGTAGAAGTGAAGTTGAAGAGTGTGAGTGAAGAGAGACTGAAGAGAGTTTCAAAGCGTGGTGTTGTTTTAAAGACAACACCAACACACACGCCTCTTTGTGCTAAGGGCCAATCAGGAAGTTGGATTTGTTGGCGGGATGAACTCTCTTTGTCTGGTCTCAGACCTGGATTTGCATGTCCAGGGAGGAGCCGGTTTAAACCGTATTACGTGTGAAATTAAGAAAAAGCATGAAATAATGTATCCCATTGCAATATGATATGCATAATCAATCAGGGTATCTCGAGACGATTAACTACATACCAAATTCGATGGACTTATAAAGAATATTACAAGTAAAGCATGGTTACAGACATTTAAAATAATATCCTAAGTTAAAACTATCTAAAATCATTATGGTTAGGTCACATAAACACACAATATATGCAAATAAGATAACATCACACTATTTGCACATCGAATAATTACATATAATCACATGTTACGTTCAAAAGAGATTCTTACATTGTGTGTGTGCACGGGTGTGTGCTTTGTGTGCGTGTGTGTGTGTGTGTCTGAAGAGGGGGGTCGTGTCCCCTGTCCGCATTCCGATGGTATCTGGTGAAGAAGTTAGATAAGGATTCATGGCTCAAAGACACAGAGAAACGTCTTTGCTAGATCCAGGCTGATTTAGAAATCAGTTTGTTACGTTCAGACATTACACCTCCTTAAGCCAAGTAAAAAATTGATGACAAATATGTGGAAATTGTGGACAGTGCCCTATCTGGCCATTTTGGCATCCTAGGCAAGATTCCTCAACTTCTGATCAATGTCTCCACAGGTTAATTTCTTTCACCACCGTCATCTGCAAATTTAACAAAGAAATAAAAAAGGCAGTGTAAGTTACATGGACATTAGATTAAACAATTAGAATTAGATGAATTAAATAAATATATAAACTTTACTATATAGGCCTTTAATATCATGAAGTTTGCGCACGGCCACGTCTAGTGGTCTGATGTTACATGCAACAGCAAAAAACATCTAAATCTTGATCAAAATATGAATTAACATGAAAAGCAAATGCATTGGATATTAAGTAGGGGTGTGAATCTTCAATGGTCTCACGATTCAATTCGATTATGATTATCATGTCAATGATTCAATTCAATTCGATGTCACGGTGCATAATGATGCATTGCATCCTCAATTTTCAATATTAAAGTTGATATCGTTTGATCTATTTTTGGCTGAGCTGGGTCCGCTTTGGCACTGGCAGGCGTTAGCATCTCAGGGTGAAAACGGCTAACGTGGTTTCTTAAGTTAGTGGTGTTCCCTACATATTTTTATCAGTTTGTTCATAAAAGCCGAAATATGCCAGATGTCAGCTTTTAAAATAGTGGGTGCATTTTTTATTACTCGCTTTTGTGTTTCGCCTCCCTCCATGATTTTACGCTGGCGCGACAAGCCTGTATGCGAAGAATGACATCAGAGAAACATCAGTAGGCTGTAATCGATTATGGTCTATTACTACATCGATGCAGAATCGTCCACGTCCGCATCGTGATGCATCATAGAAATGATTAATTTCAACACCCCTAATATTAAGACTTCTTTTGTGTATTTTGTTGTATATCTTCTCAATGAAAAATAAAATACACTTAATCCTCAAGTTGGTCCTCAGATTAATTTATTCATAAAATGTTTATATATTTATACTGAAAAACAAGACAAATACACTGATTATAGCTCAAGTGCAGCGTCGCAATATTAAGTGATTTTGATATTGACTTGAGCTGATATTTTAGTTTAAATATACAGTCATGTGAAAAAATAAGTACATCCCATGGAAATTGTTGGCTTCTTTGACATATTTGGACAAGCAAACATTTGATCCTCTTTGAAACAGTGCCTATTAATGAAGTTGATACACTCTATCAAATGACACATGAAATTAACATTTTGTACACCCCTACATTCATCACACCTTCAAATCCATAAAATTAGAATCAGGTGTTCAAGATTGGGTGCCAGTGATTCGAACCTGCTTAGGGAGTGCAGGTGGAGCCTGCATTATTTATACCCCTCTCATATCTAGTGTCTGGTGTTCCCTTTGCTATTGAGGTGTGCGTTGTCATCATGCCAAGATCTAAAGAGTTTTGTAAAGCCTTCAGAAAAAAGGTTGTGGATGCCTATGAGTCTGGCAAGGGATTTAAAAAGAAGGCTCCAAGAACCCCAAAATTTAATCACAGGATCTGCTAGTAAGTCTTGCAATTGTTGGTGTCAAACTGTACAGTATGCGTCTACAATCAGAAAGAGATTGTACAAAATTGAGGCATGCCAAGAAAAATGTCTTTATATGACCAGTGTTTGCCAAAGAGCATATAGGCAAAGACCAGGCCTTTTGGAATAATGTGCTCTGGACAGATGAATCAAAGATAGAATTGTTTGGCCACAGTAACAGCAGACATGTTTGGCACTGACCAAAGACAGCTTTTCAGGAGAAGCACCTTTTACCAACTGTGAAGCATGGGGGTGGAAATGTTATGGTTTGGGGTTACTTCACTGCTTCAGGGATGGGACAGCTTGCATTCATTGATTCAACTATGAATTCTGCATCATATCAAAGAGTGCTTGAAGACAACATGAGGCCTGAAAGTTCAAGTTGAACTGAAAGTTGGACCTGTCAACAGGATAATGATCCTAAGCACACTAGCAAATCCACCAAGGAATGGCTCAAAAAGAAGAAATGGAGGATTATGGAATGGCCTAGACAAAGCCCAGATTTGAATCCCATTGAAATGTTGTGGGGGGATTTGAAATGGGCAGTACATGCAAGCAAACACTCAAACATCTCGCAACTGAAAGAATATTGCATGGAAGAGTGGTCAAAAATTCCAGCAAGCCTGGAGGACAGTTATGCTAAATGCATAAATACAATAAGTTATTTCTGCTAAAGGGGACAATACTAGCTTCTGAGGCCAAGGGTGTACTTTATCTGCAGAAGAATATCACATCTATTGATAGTTCTGTTGAATAAATGATTGAAATATCTAATTTTCCCTGTGGTTTTGTTCAAGTATATCAACTTCATTAATAGGCACTGAGTCAAAGAGGATAAAATGTTTGCTTGTCCAAATATGTCAAAGAAGCCAACAATTTCCATGAGGTGTACTTTTTTTTCACATGACTGTACAAAACAGGTTGAGATTGTTTAATAAAAGCAGATCTCCCTCAGTCACCCTCTTCTCCTATTGACTGCTCTCACTGTCAGTGACAGGCAGGCTGGGCTTCTTTTTGGTCAGAATCCACTACCTCTGGCAAACTCTGTAGTTAAAACAAAAATGCTAATTTTAAAAATGAGCTTCACTGATTAACGTTATTTGCTGTGTTCCATTCAACTCTGTGTCGAAGACTCTGTGCACTTCCCAGCTTATACGAGATGCAGCATTAGTTTTATTTACAACAATTAATGACTGTGGCTGTGTGGCATAACCAGACGTTGTAGGTTTTATATGTCAGCTGCTATATTTTACTTCCCTGAACTGTGCAACTGTGAACTAATGTGTGAAACCTAACTAATTAGCCAGCTAGCTAGCTACCATCCAACAGATAACTAAATAACTAGCTCATAAACTAACATGTGTTGTTGTGTAGCTAACTAGCTTTCTAATGTTAGTCAAAGAGAAGATAAGTGACAGTAACACTAATGTCCTTTGGGATGTTAGTTAAGTGTTGAATAGGTACTTACCACTGAAGCTTAAGTTGATGAGGACAATAAAAATGCAGTGCCTGTACACCTGCCATTACAAGATGACATAGAAAGAAATGATTACGCGAGTTGAATTTCAAACAAACCAACTCAGCTGATAGAGTGCTCTGACATAGATCAGCGATGATTGACAGAATATGGGCACTTCAGGGGCCAATCAGATTTCAGCTGGGGCTGGCCCCTCTGGTCCCACCCCTGGAACTGCCAAGGCTGGAAGGAAATGTCAATTCTCTAAATTGACCTAAAAATAACCTTTAGAGAATGATCTGTATAGGTTCTCTTTAGGTTGTTAAAAAAAAAACCTCCTTGCAACGTTCTGGGAAGGTTCGTTTTTGGTTACAAAAAAAGAACCTATAGAGAACATTCCTAGAGCATTATTTGGTTTCCAAATAAATAACCAAACGAGAACCATTTGCTAACGTTGGAGGAACGTTCTGTGTTTGCTGGGTATCTCTCTTCCTAACAGCAGCACCCACTATCACTAGAAATACCAGATAATCGAATGCAATCATAAAGCGTTACCTGATTAAAGGTTGAGAATAAAATGAAACTAACTAACTAATTAATAATAATAATAATAATAATAATAATAATAATAATAATAATAATAATAACAATAATAGTAATAATAATAATAACAAAAGATGTACTCTCCAGGGGCGTTAGCTGGACTGTTAATCATACGGGGCTGAGCCCAGATTCGTCTCCTTCAAAAAAACTTACTTAAAAACGTACTTCTAAATAGACTGTTTCCATGCATTTCTTTTCTTGCATGTGAGGGCTGATTGCTTAAAAAACTGGAGAAGGAAGGGTTTGAATTTGATTTACCATATAATCTGCACATGAATAATCCAGCCAAACCAGGTTTCAAACCAGCATCATCTCAGATACATATTTCCATTATTACTAGACCTACATGATGGAAAATGCTTAAAACCCATAATACAATGGCAATTTCATGAATGAGAGTTGAAAACTACTCAAAGTGACTAGTAAACTTTCATAATCTGTTTGTAAAAACCTTGCTGATGGACCTACTTTATACGAACCACAATTCCCACCTCAATAGTACAGGTAGTAAAAGGGTACAGGTAGTAAAATCTGAGAAAAATAATCGTCCTTAGCTCAGCTAGTAGCATTTGACTTGTCCTGTCCACAACTTTATCCCGGAGATCTTTTGACAGTGCCTTGCCACCCATAGTTGACTGTTTGCTTCAGTTGCACAACCAAGGACTGAAAAATGCTCCAGGAAAGCTATTTTCATGCTGAGCTAATCAAAATGACCACAGCTGATCACAGTTGAAAGTCAAATGGCTTGGTGTGCCATTGAGAAGGTGATTAGCTACACCTGATTGAGTTTACAAGTCATTTTTAGGAGGGGGGGTGATCCTTTTTCCAACTCAATGATTCTGTTTTTTATTTATTTATTTTTTTCTGACATGTTGGTGTTATATCTTTCACTTGGATGTTATAAGTTGCACTGAGTAAATACAGCTGGATAAAACAAAAACTGTGTTCGTCTTCATTTCAGGCTGAAAAGCAACAAAATGTGATTATTTTAAAGGGGGGTGATTCTTTTCTATACTCACTGTAGACATTTACACACCTTGTTTTCCTGCTCAGCATGAGAGAATATTAGTGTTTCAGTTTCAACCCCTTTACTTAAATTTAAATTCACTTTACATTGTTAGTTTTTATTTGTGGCAGCCAGGTTTGTTTGGAGAGGAGAAAGCAGAAAAGTAAACACCATTCATCCCCCAAACACAATCCATTTTCCAAAATTCATCTGTCTTCTAGAGTTGGGGTACTCGATCGCGGACTCGGACTCAAGTCCAATTATGAACGAACTCGGACTTGCCACGCACTTGGGTAAATTTGTACTCGGACTGGACACAGACTCGGATAATCTTCCGAGTACAGTTGAGTCCATGTCATGTGTAACATGACATGAAAGCAGAGATGTCTGCAGAGCATCTGATGAGTATAATCAATGTTCATGCTTTTATTCAATACTAAAACAATGATCTCATTAGGCTGGGTATTCCCATGTTTTCTTCTGATCACACTTCTTTCTGACGACTTGCCACAATTATGTTTCTTTCTTCATATCTTATCTATAAAGGGGGTGTAAGTTTGGTCAGTTTATTTTTTAGGAAGTTTTTTTAATTTACTGACTTTGTCATGGATTTCAACAATACATCTAAAGAAATCCCTAACATCAAACGGTCTTTAAAGATAAAGACTTAAAAAGACAGAGTATAAAATCAGTGTCTTTATGCAGGTGCAGAGGGTGATTTTTCTGGGAAATAACAGAGCAAGCCTAAAAAAAAAAGAGATACTTTTATAACTGAAGAAAGGGTGCTAAATAATCTCACCAGCTAGACCTACTTTGATTTTAGCTTCTTTGATTAACACATTCTCTCTTATGGTCTCATATATTGGTCACACATAAATAGATATTTCTTGAATGTACCATTTGCTCTTACAAATGTACCATACTAACACACACAATAAATTAATGAATGTCTCCCTGCCTGACCAGAGAGCTTTCTTTGCACACACACTTGAAGCGAGCACACAGTCAGCCGCCTAAATACACACACATCATGTCAAAATGCAGGCCTGGCCGAGTATTCATGTAAACACAGTCAGTTATGTCTTAAGTGAATGTAAACAGTTGGGAAAAAATCGGAGGTGTGTCAATACAGTATATTGGATCTGTGCATTAGGTCTTAATGTGACATCAGTCTGATAAACCTGTTCCTGTCATTAATGTTAATCAAATAACAAAGACAAAGAGAAAATCACTCACTCATTTGACTGAATAACTTCAGTAAATTTAATAAGAATCACTATACATATCATACAGTGAAGTCTATTTTATTTTACATTTAATGGCTTTATTCAGTTTACGTAGTATTCCTTACTTGAATAGTACTGATAGACTTACCTGAGAAAACATATCGTTATCGTGAAATAAGATGGTAGTCATATCGCCCACCCCTAAATATTAGCATTTGGAGATTCCAGTCTTGAATTTCACATAAAATCTGAAATGTACAACCCCAATTCCAAAAAAAGTTGGGACGCTGTGTAAAATGTAAATAAAAACAGAATGCAATGATTTGCAAATCTCATAAACCCATATGTTATTAAGAATAGAACATAGAAAACATATCAAATGTTTAAACTGAGTAAATGTACCATTTCAAGAAAAAAATAAGGTAATTTTGAATTTGATGGCAGCAACATGTCTCAAAAAAGTTGGGATGGGGCAACAAAAGGCTGGAAAAGTAAGTGTTACTAAAAAGAAACAGCTGGAGGTTAATTGGCAACAGGTCAGTAACACGATTGGAAGAGTAAAAAGAGTATCTTAGAGAGGCAGAGTCTTTCAGAAGTAAAGATGGGCAGAGGTTCACCAATCTGCGAAAAACTGCATCTACAATTTGTAGAACAATTTCAGAGTAATGTTCCTCAATGTAAAATTGCAAAAACTATGAATATCTCATCATCTACAGTACATAATATCATCAAAAGATTCTGGAAATCTGGAGAATCCCTGTGCGCAAGGGACAAGGGTGAAAATCAATGTTGCATGCCCGTGATCTTTGGGCCCTCAGGCGGCACTACATTAAAACAGGCGTTGGCTCAGAATCACCTCCAGAACTCATTGTCTATGAAGACAGTTCGCCGTGCCATCCACAAATGCTGGTTAAAGCTCTATCATGCAAAGAAGAAGCCATATGTAAACGTGATCCAGAAAAGCCGCAGTCTTCTCTGGGCCAAAGCTCATTTAAAATGGACTGAGGCAAAGTGGAAAACTGTTCGGTGGTCAGACGAATCAAAATTTGAAATTCTAAACTAAAGAGGACTAAGGAGGAGAGGGACCATCCGGCTTGTTATCAGTGCTCAGTTCAAAAGCCTGCATCTCTGATGGTATGGGGGTGCATTAGTGCCAATGGAATGGGCAGCTTGCACATCTGGTAAGGCACCATCAATGCTGAAAGGTATATACAGGTTTTAGAGTAACATATGCTTCCATCCAGATTCCATCCCATCTTTACGTCTGAGAGACTCTGCCTCTCTAAGATACTCTTTTTATACCCAATCATGTTACTGACCTGTTGCCAATTAACCTAATTACTTGCAAAATGTTCCGCCGCTGTTTCTTTTTAGTAACACTTACTTTTCCAGCCTTTTGTTGCCCCTGTCCCAACTTTTTTGCGACGTGTTGCGGCCATCAAATTCAAAATTACCAAATTTTTTCCTTAAAATGGTACATTTCCTCAGTTTAAACATTTGATATGTTTTCTGTGTACTATTGTGAATGCCATATACAAATGTGTACATACGTTTGTTTTTGTTTTTTACATTTTACACAGTGTCCCAAATGTTTTGGAATTTGGGATGCACTTCGTAATGTACTAAATATTATAAACCCTGTTGATAGGGAGTCACAAGAACAGAGCTGTGTTCAGAAATGGGCTTTTTGTCATTCATAGACAGATTTAAAGCAGTAATAAAGCATGAAGCTTGTTGTTATGCCATGCTGCTAAATGTAACTCCACTCTGTACTCTCTCTCTCTCTCTCTGAGCCTACATACAGTGCCCCAATGCATATCAGGTTTATTGTCAACAGACTTTCAGCTGTTTGCAATGAACAAATCAAACAAAAGCAATTGAAATAGTTCAACACAATGAATGCTTCAAGTGGTTTCCCCAAATTCAACTGAAAATGCAACTTATAATGACTTCTCCAGTTTCAAATTATTCAACCTCTTCATGGCAAGCATCTTTAGAACTTAGTAGAGCACCCTTTTTCTGTTATGACCTGCTGAAAATGAGATGCATAGCCAGACACCAGCTTCTGGCAGCGTTTCTGAGGAATCTTAGCCGATTCCTCATGAGCAATGGCCTCCAGTTCAGTAATATTCTTGGGTTTGCGTGCTGCAACCACCTTCTTCAAATCAAAAAGTCAGCTGACTGTGATGGCCCTGTAGAATCTTCCAGGACTTCTTCTACAGCCAAGCCTTGGTGGAATTTGAGGTATGCTTGGGATCATTGTCCTGTTGGAAGGTCCAATGATGCCCAAGCTTCAGCTTCCTCACAGACAGCATGACGTTTTCTCCTAGGATTTCCTGATACTTCAATGAATCCATCTTGCCTTTCACATTCTGCAGGTTTCCAGTGCCAGAGGATACAAAGCAGCCCCAGAGCATCACCGAGCCACCACCATGCTTGAGTGTGGACAGAGTGTTTTTCTTCATTTTTCTTTCTCCAGACATACTGCTGATCCATCGTGCCGAAAAGTTACAGTTTTGTTTCATCACTCCACAGAACAGAATCCCAAAACTTCTGTGGCTTATTTATATGATTTTGAGCCGATTTTTTTTGTGCTTTTGGGTCAGTAGTGGTGTAAGTCTTGGAGTTCTGGCATGGAAACCTTCTGCGTTTAGTACGCACCATACTGTGCTCACTGAAACCTCAGTGCCTGTTGCCACCAAGTCTTGCTGCAGGTCTTTTGCAGTCATTCGAAGGTTTTTCAAAACCTGCCTTCTCAGAAATCTGGTGACAGCCACTGATAGCTTCCTTTTTCTGCTACGTCCAGGTATTTCATGTATTTTTTGCCCCTAGCCAGTTCAGGTATTTCATGTGTTTCAGCTCAAGCACACCTGGTGCAACTAATGAAGCCCTTGATTAGTTGCATCAAGTGTGCTTGAAACAACACCAGTTTTGCATATTTGTGCTGTTGTGAGGGATTCTGTTCAGGGGGTTGAATAATTTTGAGACTGGAGAAGTCATTATAAGTTGCATTTTCATTTGAATTTGGGGAAACCACTTGAATCATTTATTGTGTTGAACTATTTCATTTGATTTGTTCATTGCAAACAGCTGAAAGTCTGTAAATTTTGACAATAAACCTTATTTGCAATGGCAGTTGAATTATTTTGATTGCAACTGTAACTGTGGGGGAGAGGCATCAAATAACTGAAATTAATTTGGTTAATTTGTATTTTCATATACATTACCTTGTAATATAATAAAAGTTCTACATATACCTCTATATCCCTTTTTTTCTTTGAAACCATTTTTTTGATCGGAAACTAGTTGACCTGCTGATGACATGAAATAAAAATATTAAATGGCAATAGCAAGATATAATAGTGGTATTTTTTGTTACATTTATGTTGCCATTGGTTTGTGAAGGTTAAAATATTAATTTAACAGCTCAGTGTTGAGTTTACAATTGCAATTTCTAATCTTTTTTCAATTTAATTACTTTCTGGACTCGGCCGGACTCAACTCAGCCATTAAGGACTCGGACTTGAGTCCAACTCAGCCCCTTTTGGACTCGGACTCAACTGGTTAAGGACTTGGTCTGAACATGAACTTGACAAAGGTGGACTCAGACCCAACACTACTATCTTCCAAGAGAATATCCTGTAATAACAGTATCATCACAGCCTATTAACTACAAATGGGCTGGCGCTTTGGTGTCATATCAAAACTAACAATGTAAAGTAAATTTAAAATAAATTAAGAAATAAATGGATAGGATGTTAAACATTGAGTGTCACCATCTTCATTGACTAATACCACCATTTCACCAAAACTATTCACAGCACAATCTATGTGAATGAGGCAGGAAAATTCTGGAGAAGTATACACAATCATTTCATTATTTCTCCAGAATCTTTGTGTAATACTCCATAATATTTCCACTCTCTATGCTATTTTGAAAATCATGTAGGTCTACTAAAATGTCCTACCAATATAGGCCTACTAAAATATCTAATCTGGTATACTGTCTGATTATATAGTTGTTTTATTAACATGTGGCCATGGCTTTAATGAACTGCTTGATGAGGTCCATTAACCTCAAAAGAGGTAAATATTCTGATTTGAATATAATGAGGTTCAGGCCTGCGCCTTTCTGCGTGGTTGCCTGCTCTGGAATCTTGTCACAAAGCAGACGAATGAATGCTCTCACCGTTCTATTTGGATCAGAATGGGTTGACTTGGAAACTGCCAGCAGACTTCTAAGAGCGGACCAAGAGGAAAGTTTTCCTCTTCTTAAGTTCATTGGATTTGGTTTGGTTCATGCGCCAGAGACAGACTTTCACATAGCGCTAATTAGTGCACGAGAGGCCTGTAAGCGCACCCAGTCATTTATCACATGAGCCAACAGCAGCCAACACTAACGACCGTGATAACGAGAGAAACGAGAAATGGTAAAAAGAGAGAAAAGAGTGATGTAATTATTTCTCGACAATATTTAAAATGAACACATTAAGGAATTTCAAACCTGTCTCCGTGTAAAAAGTGTGCGCTTCGTGATTTGGTGCAAATAACGAAAGTGGGTTCTGTGCTAAAAAATGGTGCAAAAAGCCCCAAAAGACACTTTCTGAGCTCCTACGTTGTGTAAATTATAGGATAATAGGGTGCAGGCGATGGCGGCCTATGTTTATTCAATCTCTTCACACGGTCTCTCTCCGTCTCTCTCTCTCTGTGTGTGTGTGTGTGTGTGTGTGTGTGTGTGTGTAGCTTTGGTGGTCTCTGCGATCCGCCTGACCTCGGCCATGTGTTTTCACTTTCTCCTCTGATCTTGCCTCCGTGACCAGCGGGAACGAAATACAAATTGAATAGTAACCATTCGCAGACACGGCCTTCCCCACAGCCATTCAGCTCGCTTTGTCTTTTGCATATGGAGTGGGGGATGACAGATAGGACTGTGTGTTTTCCTAAACCCATCCTCTTTTCTGCCTACACGTTCCTAGTCTAACTGGGCATTAATCATGCAAGGGGACCACCTTGTGACATAAAACCAGTGCTTTTCTTTTATATAGCTTTTTAAAATAATATTTTCTCCAAATGATGTCCTCACCTCACCATACTAAGGTATGACTATTGATGGTTAATGTTAATAACACTTTAGATTAAGACATAAAATGCGGCTTTGAAAAAAATTTGACCAAACAAAACTCATCACCTGCTTTGCGTTAGTGTTTCACACAATTTTCCACACTTTTTTCTGCACTTCTTAAATGATTCTTGGAAATTGTGCTTAGTTTACTTAGCCTGGATTTCATTGTGGCCATTTTGCACAGTTTACCTCAGTTTGGTTTAGTAGCCTGTGGGGTTACCTAAGTTGAACACTGAGACAGGAATACTTTGGCGGTAGGTTTCAGGGATACCTGCTAAACTCTTAACTGATGGGTTTTATGGACAGCAAACAAAAATAACAGGCAGTACATCTCACAAATCAGTCAATAAAGCACATCTGAAGAATTTTATCTCCTTAATGGTATCTCCTTAAGTACAACCCCAATTCCGAAAAAGTTGGGACAGTATGGAAAATGCTAATAAAAACAAAGAGGTGTGATTTGTAAATGTACTTTGACTTGTATTTAAACAAAAACGTATAAAGACAAGGCATTTGATGTTTTACCTAATCAACTGCATAGGTTTTTTTTTTTAAATAAACGTTTATTTTGAAATTGATGCATGCACGTTCCAAAAAAGAAACTGATGCATGCACGTTCCAAAAAAGTTCAAGTTTAAATAAGAAGGTGATGTGAAACAGGTGAGGCAATCGTCTAATCATAGTATATAAGGAGCCTAGTCCTTCAAGAGCAAGGATGGGTCGAGGCGCTGCAATCTGCCAACAGATGTGTCAGCGAATAATCCAACACTTTGAGAACAACAGAACAACAGAACAACTTTGGGCATTTCACCTTCTACAGTGCACAATATAATTGAAAACTTGTGGCAGTGGTAGCTCAGAGGTTAAGATGTTTGCCTACTGATCGGAAGTTCAAATCCCAGCACCACAAATCTACAAAGAGCAAGGCCCTTAACCAACTGCTCAGATGTATAAATTAAACAAATGTAAGTCGCTCTGGATAAGGGTGTCTGCCAAATGCTGTAAATGTAAAAGATTCAAGGAATCTGGTCAAATCTCAGTGTGTAAAGGGCAAGGCTGAGAACCACTTCTGAATGTACATGATCTCTGATCCCTCAGACATCACTGTGTTAAAAGCTGTCATGAGTCTGTAATGGATATCCTGACATGGGTTTGGGAATACTTCGGTAAACCTTTGTCAATCAACACCATTTGCCACTACATCCACAGATGCAAGTTAAGGCTTTACTATGCAAAGCAGAAGCCATACATCAACACTGTCCAGAAGCGCCATCAACTTCTCTGGGCTTGGTCTCATCTGAGATGGACAGTAGCACAGTGGAATCATGTTTTGTGGTCCGACAAGTCAACATTTAAAATAGTTTTCGGACAAAACAACCGTCATGTTCTCCGGGCCAAAGAGGAAAAGGACCATCCAAGCTGTTATCAGCTAAACTTAACCAACTGGTGTCTTCAGTGCCCAAACGCTTAATAAGTGTTATTAAAAGAAAAGATGATGTTACACAGTGGTAAACAGTCGACTGTCCAAACTTTTTTAAGAGTGTGTTGCAGTCATCAGATTTGAAATGAGTGTATATTTTCAAAAATAAATTAAATTCACAAAGTAAAACATCAAATAATATGTTAATAATGTGTTTTCAATATAGTACAGGGTGAATTGAATTTTCAAATGACTCTTTTTGTGTGTTTTTTTTGCATTTTCCATACTGTCCCAACTTTTTCAGAATTGGGGTGTTAGGGTTTCCCCTCTCCGCGCTGCTGCTGAGGACAGCCAGCAGCACATTTCCGCATTTCCAAGCGCTGCTCGCTGAGGACAGTGAGTAGCGCAACCTCCCATTCATAGACTTTAGTTTTGTTTATGTCACCATGTGCTTCTTTGTTTTGGTTTGCATCATGTCTCCGCCCCTGTATGTTTATTGGTTCTTTGTTTTTGGTTCATGTCATGTCACCGCCCCTGTTTGTTCATTGGTTATTGTTTCATTATTAGTTTCAGGTGTTTTCAGTTACTACTTGTTTTCATTCATGTATTTATACCCCCTCTTTTGTTTGCGTAGATGTGGAGTATTGAATTAGAGTAGATAGAGTGCATTGTGAATTTGTGTTCTGTGTGTTGGCACGCTTCTCGTGGTTCTCAGACCATAGCCTAGATATCTGAATTTAATATATATTGTGAATGAATGTTCTGTGCGTTTGCACTCTCCTTGTGTTTCCTGGACCGTGGACTCCAGCCTCGCTATTGTTTGGATTACTGCCTCGTTCTATTGTGCATTTATGCCTTGTGTGGATTAATGCCTTGTGTGGATTATCACCTTACCACTTGGTGAATTACAGCCTCGCTGTTCTTGTGGATTATTGTTTGTTTTGTGACCCTGCCTTTGTGTTCCTTTTCTCCATGTCCATATATTTTTGGTTCTGTTTATATTTCCTCTTTTTTGCCTATGTTCTGTTATTTTTGGTTATCCCTAATAAACTGACTGTTTCCCCAGCGATTGCATCCAGCTCCCCTGTGCATTACATAACATGGGGTTGTAACATAAGGACATATGTTTAAATCATCTGTGCCTAAAATTAATCCCAAGATGAAACAATAATTCAGTGTCAATAATAATTTATTTCCTGATATTTTAGTCACAAAGAAGCATGCAGCTAATGCAGTCATACATGAACTGGTGTGCCTGTTAGTTTTAAATGGCCTTTGTTATTGACTAAATGTGAAGACACAGGTCAAGAGCTTTAGTTAATGTTCATCAAACATCAGAATAGGGAAAAAGTGTGATTGCTGTGACTTTAACCATGACATGGTTTTGGTACCAGACAGGGTGGTTTAAGTATTTCAGAAACTGCTGATCTCCTGGGATTCTCACACACAACAGTCACTAGCGTTTACACAGAATGGTGCAAAAAACAATAAACAGCCTGTGAGCAGAGGATCTGCAGGCTGACACATCTTGTTGATGAGAGAGCTCAGAGTAGAATGCCAAGACTGGTTTGAGCAGACATGTAGTCTATTGTAACTCAAATAAGCACTCTGGACAACCATGGTGAGCAGAAAAGCATCTCAGAATGCACAACACATCAAACCTTGAGTTGGATGGGTTATAACAGCAGAAGACCATTTCAGGTTCCACTCCTGTCAGCCAAGAGTGTTTGAGTTACTATCCTTTCTGGCAGCTTGAACCAATCTGGCCATTTTTCTGTGACCTCCCTTATCAACAAGGCGTGTCCACCCACAGAACTGTCTTTCACTCAATGTTTTTGTTTTTCATTCCGTGTAATCTCTATAGTTTCTGAAATACTCAAACAAGCTCGTCTTGTACCAACATCCATGCCACAATCAATCACACTTTTTCTTCATTCCGATGTTTGATATGAACAATACCTGAAGCTCTTGACCTGCATCTGCATGATTTATTATTATTATTTTTTGCATTGCCCTGCTGCCACATGATTGGCTGATAAGAAAACTGCATTAATGTACAGGAGTTCATAATAAAGTGGACGTTGATTGTATGTTACTGTTGATTAATAACTGGTTGCTCATCAAGACATTCACAATATTTTCTGTCACTTGTAGAGATTGTCCACAGAATGATATTATTTAAGATAACCACGCCCAAATTCCCATATAAAAAACTGCCCTTTGTTATTCACAAACTTCTAATAATTCCTAAACTCCTAAACTAATTTTCTAGCTGAACTAAATAAATCTTATCTGACTGAAGCATTATCAAACTAATTATGATTTCAAAGTATGACAATACTATATTTTTGAAAAAGTTTCAAACCTGTTGACCTTTTAAAAAGATTTTGAGTTTGTAAATACAGTCCTCTCTGAAAGTATTGAAACAGCAAGGCCAATTGTATTGTTTTTTCTATACATTGAAACATTTGGGTTTGAGATCAAAAGATGAATATGAGACGACAGATCAGAATTTCAGCTTTCATTTTCTCATGTTTACATCTAGATGTGTTAAACAAACATTGCCTTTTGCAGGGCTGTTCAGAGACATTTGTCAAGACATCCTCATCTATTTGATTAATGACAGTGCTTTCTTCTTCTCCAAAAATCTCTTGAACAGTTTTTCAGATGTTTTTGGGGACTGCTGAAAATCAAACTTTACTCACTTTTTTTAAAGGCAGGTGGTCAGCGTGAAGGTGGATCAAGAGCCTTTCCCAGGAACACTGGGCATGAAGTGGGAATACACCCTGTGTGGGATGCCAGTCTATCTCAGAACACCATGAACACACATATTCATGGCTATCAGCAATTTAGATTAGCAAATAAACCTACTGGAATTGTTTTGGGAGGTGGTAGGAAACTCTCAGGGACACCCACAATTCAAATAAATTCAATTTAATTAATTTTATTTATATAGCTTTTAAAGCTAGTCAGTCACAAAACAGATTTACATAAATCCAGACATAGATTTAGATCTGCAGTGACTGAGCCAAAGGCAACATGGTAAGCAAAATTCTCTGAGACTACTAGAGGAAGAAACCTTGAGAGGAGCCGACTCTAGGGAACCCATCATCTTCTATGTGACACCGGATAGTGAGCTCCTGGAGACATAGGCCTGTGCCTATGATTACAGCAGCAGTTCAATTTCCAGAATTAGCTGATTGGTCTGGATCACTTCTGACAATCAAACCTGTTTGTCTCTCAAAGATTTTGTCTTTGCACACATTATCTATCAGTAAAACATATGATACAGTATTAACTCTCTATGGTACTGTGTTGCCTTCAGGCAATATGAACAAATCTGGCTTGCTGCAACAAAAAACAACAACCAATTGTCTAAGTCCGTTATTTATCAAGAGGCGTGGCCCCAATACATACAATTAGAAAGACAAAAATTGGTCATATGTGTCATGGTTGCACTGAATACGGCACAGGAGTATGACTCCCATCAGCCATTGCACATCACATGATCACAACACTCATGTCATATGACTGCACCTGATTCACATTTATGTTTAATGAGCACTAGTATTTAAGTCACGCCTTGTGCAGCACCCTGTGGCTGCATCTGAAATCGCATTCTGTGACAGTATCTACTGCATTCAATTCAGTAACTACTGATCAGCTGTTGATATAGTACGTACTGATTAGTAAGTCGTAAACATGAATACAATCCAGATGTACTACGTGGTGCAAATTCTGGCAGTTCTTCCACACCAGTCCCATTGCATTATGGGATAGTGCCGTATCCTCAGTGTCCAGTGATTCCATACTGCAGAATCGAGGCGGAAGCAGTAGGTCATCCGGGTATTTCTCGCCTACTCTTTTATGAATACTGAGAATTCAGATATACTACTCCTTTGGCATACTGCTTTTTGCCTACTGTGTAGTAGGGTAGTATGGATATTCAGATGCAGCCTGTGTCTAGCTTTCGTCTTCTGTTGTCATTGTTGTGTCATTGTACCTAACTCATTTCACTTCAGTTCTGACAATCAAACCTTCATTTGCTTAGTGTGATAACATTAAACAACTTAAAGCTAATAACACTTACATAAAAAAACCTACAGGAATACTGCTGGATTTTCATTTTTCTACAGGATGTTTGCTGGTATCCTGCAGGATTTCATCATTCCTGCAGGATACCACATTGACAAACTTGCTGCACAAAGGAAAAATCCTGCAGGATTTAATAATTCCTGAAGGACTGCTGCACACCTCCTGCAGACATAAAATAAAGTTCCCAAGTACTTAATTTATACTGTAAATTTCCTGTAAATGAAAAAATTCTGCAGGTTATGTATTTGACAAAATTAACTTTTAAAAAAATGGTAGGAATGAAGTAAATTGGTCAGTTGAGTAAATGATTCAATGAGTCATTCACAACGCACAAAAAGACTTTTATTTTTCAGACGTACTGGCATACCGATGTACTTTACAGTAAGGGCCAGTAAATGAACCTTTTTCTCGAAAAGATTTCATTCACTGAGTTGACATCACTCTTTTTGGCACCGTAGTTGCACAGGTATTCGAATGCACAAATTCAACTGTCACCAATCATCGTGTGTCTGTAGAGGTATAGTCCCACTTTTATTAAATAATTTCTTTAGACATGTTGTACTAAATTACTGTTCTGTTATTTATTTGTGACACAGCAGTTAGCATAACGTTAGCTTGCTTACTAGCAAACATGGCTAATTTTATTAATTACACACAGCCGTTAGCATAACATTAGCTTGCTTACTAGCAAACATGGCTAATTTTATTATTTACAAAAAAAAATTCTTACGTTTTTTTAATTCTGGTTTTTTTTATAGATGTGAATTGTACTCTGGCTTGGAAACTTTACAGATTGCATCTGTCATTATGTGACATAATTTCAGTAAATAAAATAATTCATTTGTGAAAATACTGTTGTGAAGTTATTTCCCCTGTATGTTCCTGCAGGACATAAACACTCACCATGTCCTGTAGAATTTCAGATCTATCCTGGACAATAGTCCTGCAGGAAGTGTGTGTTTTAAATAAATGTGCAGGACTTAACAGAGTGCTGCAAGGATGACGTATTTTTGTACTCCAGCCCAGAAGTTAGCATCACCCTGGTTCAGGGACACCGACATTTTGGGGGGCAGGGGCTCAAGTGGAAAAAAGGAGGACTTCTCATAATTATTATTATTATTATTTTTTTTAATTTAACAAAACGTTAAATATATTAACACAACTCTGACTTCCTTACCAATTTATTTTAATTCCCTCACACTCACGCAATTGTTTCATACTCACCGTATTTCTACAAAATAATCAGTTCACACAGAGACCGTGGTCTTCTTTTTTAGTATTAACTAAGGCAGCCTTAGCTTAACTTTAGCTAACTTATTACATTAGCTAGTAGCTCATGAGTCATGCATGTTAGCAAGACACAAGTTAACTATATTTGTCTTTTGGCTAATTAGCTTTAAACTCGAGGCACTGGTAGCTTAGTCTTTTGTTCATCACCACTCACCCCCACACAAGCCAAGAAAAACACAACTTGGATCGGAGCTGGGAGGGGCTGCTGCCTGTCTGTGTGTCTGATATGCCGATGTGTGCTGTGCTGCAGGGGTGGGTGGGAGGAAGGGTGCTCAAGCCTCCTTTGATGTCTTGTGCATGTGCCTGCCCTGGTTCCCTCGACAAAAATCCAATAGGATTTTTCCATTGGCTTTTTCTAATAATTTTTTTTATTATTGCCGAAAATAAGCTCTGTGACCAACAAAAGTTTATGATTCTTACATGTTTTGTTCATTAAGATAATCTTCATAAATGAGCACAACTTTTATGAATTTTGAAGCCTAAATACAATCACCAGAAGTAAAAAGCTAAAGTTTGGCTATAAACGAACTACACCAAGGTCGCATGACTTCAGCGTCACCACCACTAAGCTTCCGACATCTCTTTCAATCTGTATTTAAAAAAACACTACACTTGGAAAATACTATAAATTGATACACCTTCAAGTTGGAAAATTTGAGTTGGAACAGTTTGCAAGAGCATGAGTATAAACACAACGAGGCTGTAGTAGATGGGTTGTGTTTATACTCATGCTGTTCGGTGTGATGAGGTTTAATGTCCCCGACAACCTCTATAGTCCCATTTAGCCACTTGTTAGCAACCGTCTTTTTCAAGACACATTAAAGCTTTAAAATTCATGAGTGGGGTATTACTGATGTATTTTATATAGTAGAATAAATCGTAAAATATCTTGAACTTTTGTTAACCACAAACCTTATTTCAGGCATTTAACCAAAAAACCCATTCAAAAAACCCATTGACTTCGGGACGATGGAACCAGAAGTGCTAAAATGCTAACTCATTTCTGGGTTTTAGGACTCATTCCTGCACCACTCTATTCCTGTAGGACATAATTCCTGCATATAATTTTTTTCCTTCACAGAATTTACTGCAGGTATTGCTACAGGAAAATGAGCTGAAAATCCTGTGGGATATCTGCATAATATTCCTGCAGGATTCCTGTAGGTTTTTTTTTTTTTTTGTAAGGGAATTAGTCTTACAGTAATCTCAACGGAAGAGGGCATTTGAAGTAAATACATTGATAAATCTTTTTTTTAATGACCTGGTGTTCAATGAAATTAAGAGATTCCACATTCCCCAAATTCTACAGACCATGTTTTCAGCTTTTTATTATACCACTGGCCAAAAGGACATGAATTCACTTAGGTGCCAGAATACACATAACTGCCATTTGAACAAAAATGTTGGAGATTTAAATATATCAAGCCATCAGCAATATATACCCTGAATATACCCATAAGGCCTTCATGACTTCATTTCATAATTCAGGAAAAGTTACAGGAAATATACTCTAGCGCTCTGACCCCAACTTCCTAACAAGCTGGGATATGCAAAGAAAAGAATTTCACTGTACTGTAATGTATATGTGACAAATAAAGGCTTCTTCTTCTTTTATACATTATGGTTTGGGGTACTTTCCAGTGAGGACAGTGAGAGGTAGGCATGAAGGACATGTGATGAATTAGCCTTGTTTGATTTATTAGCCTGGTTGAAGTGTTGTGTTGAAAGCTACTCGTTTGTTTAAAATCATGAGTCCTAATAAAGACACATGGAGGTCTTCTTCATACTAATTTATGTTGAATTGTTTTTTTTAATGTTACAGTGCCTAAATGAAACGCAAAAGGAAGAGGGACTTTAACCAATCCTAAGTTGGATGGCTTCAGCAATTTAGACTGCATTTGTATAATGTTATGACTATAGTTTCTCTTGATGTTTATTTTGCCAAGGAACTGCTATAAACAGACTGATTCTCTGTTTTCAGGAGTGAGTTGTAGTGCATATGTTTGTTTATCATTCCATCATTCTCCCCAACCCACTGACAGGTTCAAAGCATGTTCAAATATGCTAACACACGTGAGAAAATCTAAAATATGGAACTGCATGTGTGTGGGATGGTGTTTAAGTATATATACGGTCATGTGAAAAAATAAGTACACCCCATGGAAATTGTTGGCTTTTTTGATATATTTGGACAAGCAAACATTTGAATCTCTTTGAAACGGTGCCTATTAATAAAGTTGATACACTCTATCAAATGACACATACAAATGACATTTTGTAGTAATTATCACAATTTAAATGAACAAAAAAACTGATCAGTCACACACACACACACACACACACACACACACACACACACACATATATATATATATATATATAATGTATGTATGTATGTATAAGAGGCCACATTTCAGACAAAAAACACAATGAAGGCTACTGGGTTTTGCTGCAAAATTAAGAAGCAAGTGTGACAGTTAATGTCTCCAGAAGAACTGTGGCTGGTTCTGCAAGATGTTCAATAAAACTTACCAGCTAATTTCCTTATAAAACTGCACAAATTGTAACAGAGACTACTATTTTTATTTTTATTTTTTTTGTCACACCAAATATTGACTTTGTTTCATTTACTACTGTTCACTGCTCGTTACAGTATTTTTTTTTATGTAGAAACATTTAATTTCTTTATTTTGAAGGCATCTTTGCATGTGCCTAAAACATTTGCACAGTACTGTGTGTATATATACATACATAGAGAGAGAGAGAGAGAGAGAGAGAGAGAGAGAGAGCGAGAGAGAGATTTTGCTATTTCAAAGCAATGTAAATGTAACCCAAGCCCTTGTCCAGGCTGACTAAACACTGTGGGCCCAGGTGGCTAATGGGAGAGAAAAACGATCAAATGACCACCAGCTTTGTGGATCCATGCTGATGTTGTCTTTCTTTTTGTCCTCTTCTCTCACTCTCTCCATCTGCAGCATATTACAGCCATCAGCTCTTCTGTTTGTCCAGGCTTGATTTGGATGTGTGGTCCTCAGATAACGGAACACCAGGGTCCTCCTATGTCACCAAATTACACAGACTCCTCTTTTTCTTGAGCTCTTTCCAAAAAACATACCAGCCGTGTGTCTTGAGAGCCTAGCAGATACACGCTCATCGCTAATTTGGTTCTGATGCAAATCTGTGTGTGTGTGAGTTCTAACACCCCAGTGGACATAATGATTTCCCCAACCATTCCCATGTCTACTCTGTAATTGCTTTCAGTAAAGCTGAACAAATGCAAAAGATCCACTGTGGACAGAGCTTCTAAACCCAAAGCCTGGCTTCCCTATCTCTGTGGGGATAAACTGTTGTACATAGCTAAAATTGGTTAAGGGCCAGTTTCAGGAGATTAAGTTCAAGGTACATTTAAATTGCAGTGATATTGGTGATTTTTCACTGAAACTCTTTTTAGAATCCAGGGCAGCCTATGAGGACTGAACCAGTTTTGTCACCATTTTGGAAAATATGAGCATTTGCATGGAACAAAATGTTGAACAAAAAGCAAAGTGTTTATTAATAAAGCTTCTGCTACAAAATGTGCTGTCAGCTTGAAAGAGGGCACTTCACTCATGACACATGATTCTACTATTTATCCCAGTTGCTTAAGTCAACATTTGGGTCTATTTTTGAATAATTAATCTCTATGGCAGAGGTATTCAAATTAGAGGAATTCTTCTTCCCCATAAGCCCCACTTCCCAATTTTTTGAGAAGATGACAGATGACAGCTTCAGCCTCATTTTCTCAAGCATGAATTTACATTTTGAATGCATTTTTAATGGAAGCTAGAAGCCAGTTAGAATGATGTCATTTGCATAATGGTAAATGTTTATTTTGCATTCATTCACTGTTGAATTTTATAGTCAGATTAAGGTAGCAGAACTAAGGGTACCAAGAAATACACAATCACCCACATAACTTGTATTATCAAAACAAAATAAAATGCACTTTACAATTTGGAGTTTAGTCAGTAGCTTAGTCTGTTTCTTCTATTTTACACAGTTATTTTACATCACCAGTTTAAACCCCTGTATATTCACATTATTCTGTAGATATAGATATGTTTAAGACTGATATTTGTAAATCTTCTTTTAAAGCATGTTTCCCCAGACATTTCATAGCATATACAATGGATACACAATAGTGAATTTGTAATGAAGCACACATTTTAATATGAGGCCATGACTGTAAACAAATAGTAAAAATGTAAAATAAATGTAAAAAAAAATAAAAAAATAAAAAATTCATAGAGTAGGTGCAAAGGTATACTAACTGTTGAGTGTTGAGTTCCACTTTCATATGACTTACAGTTTGGTCTGTACAATTCATTTCAGCAGAGAATAATAAGAATAAGAATAGTAATAAGAAGAAGACAAAGAAGAAATATAGCCATAAGCGGCAATCTGTGGGGGCCAAGCACCATGTGCAGATCGCAACACAGGTGGCTAATTCTCATCAAGTTGCATAGAACACTAAAGCAACCACAGATGGACATACTATTCAAGTTTTGTGATGGTACCACTGTGAAGTGTATGGTGCAAGCTGATTGACTGATGGTGGCCATGCTTTTGAAGTAACCTAGTCAACAGTAGAAATCCACTCACAGATTAGCACAATGATGCATTACACCAAGTTTCTGCTCAATCGGACTTACGGCCTGTGAAACAGTTATTTGAATTTAGCTCTAAACCCTGTGGATAACCATGCCCCAACTTGGCACAGCATTTAGTCCCAAAGCTGTTCAATTTCATGCAAAAATGCACTGCTTGTTTTTTAATGATTTCCTCTTTCATTACAGTCATCCAACTGTGATTAAACAGAGACTGAGAAGAAGAGTTTGTGTGATTGTAGTAATGTTAATAAGCTTTTTAATTAATTGATTGATTCATTAATATTTGCCCAACATTAAAAGAACACAAGTTTGCTCAGTTACTGCAGTGTGAGACCGTTTGGTGCTTTATAGGTCATTAATAATATTTTATATTCAGTGTGGTGCATAAGTAATATGCATTTAATTTATTGATTCATACTTGCTCAACATTCAGGCATAAGGATTGTCTGGTTGCTGAAAATCACATAAAATACACAGATTATCCATCAGTAAAACATAAAAGAGACTATACACGAACATAATTATCAAGTTATGTGATGAATGCTCAATGGTAGTTGTGTAAAATGCCTGCTAAAAGCTGACTGGCTGAAGGTCAGCATGTTTTTGACATAATACAGTGATTAAAAATCCAGTTACAGATCAGCAGATTGATGCAGCATACCAAATTTCAGCTGAGTTTGACTTTTGGATCCTGAGAAACAGCTATTTGGACTTGTCTCCTTATAATTAATTAATGTGTGGTAACCATATTGTTTACAAATGTCAACATGTTTTTGATAATTATTGAGATTCACACTCAGAGTAGTTTGACCTCAAAATCTTAGGACTAGTTTGCAAAAGGGGTTAGGGTTAAGGATAGCAACTTTTTCATATTATGCAAATTATTACAAATTTGAGTGGGTGGCACTAAATACTCCAAAATTATTTGAGCAAAAGAATAAAACTTAAGAAGAAATTCCATTGTACACCTTGTTTTCAATTCAATCCAATTTTATTTGCACAGCACTTTTAACAATGAACATTGTCACAGAGCCACTTTACAGAAATATATACAGTAGTGCTTGAAAGTTTGTGAACTCTTTAGAATTTTCTATATATCTGCATAAATATTACCTAAAACATCATCAGATTTTCACACGTTAGAGTCGTCCTCTCGGCGACTCTACTGACGCCGAGTACTGACTCGTACTGACGAATGGGCTAAAATTCCTCCAAACCTAAAGGGTTCACAAACTTTCAAGCACCACTGTGAATTCCTCATATAAATTTATCCCTAATGAGCAAGCCAGAGGCAATGGTGGCAAGGAAAAACTCCCTGAGACAACCTTGAGAGGAACCAGACACAAAAGACACTGGATAGTGTGATTGTAAATAATTTCTCTTCTACAACTGTACACTATATAGTCAAAAAGTGCAATTGTGTAACCAGGAACTTATGAGCTTATGAGCACCTTATGAATATGAGCAGTTATTTCTGAATTCATTATAGTTTTAACTTGAAGTCTGTTTTGTTGAAGTTATCGACTGTTCAATGATGGAGACTTGAGTGCAAAAGTATTTGTAGCAATTGCAGTCCTAAACCATTGTAGCAAATCTGTTTATAGCACTTGCAGTCCTAAGCCATCTTTATGGTACTAAGTGTTACCATTCACAGTAATCTAATTGATCTTTAGGCTGCCCCGGGCCATCCTCAGCCGCAGTGAATGGTTTTCAGGTGATGAGAACTCCAACCAGAAGTAGGGCATCATGATTGATCAGGCAGGTCCAGAGAGAAGAAGGGGTCAGGATCACTGGTATCTCAGGAGTAGCATGTGTAGCTCGACAGAGAGAGAGAGAGAGAGAGAGAGAGAGAGAGAGAGAGAGAGAGAGAGAGAGAGAGAGAGAGATTATTACTCATTGTCATGTAATGGTTAAAGAAAATGTACATAGAGTGCAAGCAGGACTCTGGCAAGACTAGCTATGACAGACTAGCTATGACTAGCTATTTGTGAACCCTTTAGAATTTGGTATATTGTACACCATGCACACCGCTGTTGTTCAGTGATCTCCTGATGGTGGACTCATGAACATTAGCCAAAGCATGCTGTGTTGTAATAAACATTGTGAAATTTGATTGGGATATAAACACTATTCATGCACATCTCCAGCTAGCATAACTACAGGTAACATTAACATGTAACATTCCTTTGTGACCTCGTGGACTATTAAACGTCTTGCTCTTGGGGTGATCTTTGTTGGTCGACCACTCCTAGGGAGAGTAACAATGGTCTTGAATTTCCACCATATGTACACAATCTGTCTGACTGTGGATTGGTGGAGTCCAAACTCGTTAGGGATGTATTGTAACCTTTTCCAGCCTGATGAACATCAACAACTCTTTTTCTGAGGTCCTCAGAAATCATGTTCCTTCCATGATACACTTCCACAAAAGTGTTGTGAATATCAGACTTTGATAGATCCCTGTTCTTTAAATAATACAGGGCACTCACTAATACCTGGTTGTCATCCCATTGATTGAAAACACCTGACTCTAATTTCACCTTCAAATTAACTGCTAAACCTAGCAGTTCACATACTTTTGCCACTCATAGATATGTAATATTGGATCATTTTCCTCAATAAATAAATGACCAAGTATAATATTTTTGTTTGATTTGTTTAATTGGGTTCTTTTTGCCTAATTTTAGGACTTGTGTGAAAATCTGATGATGTTTTAAGTCATGTTTATGCAGATATATAGAACATTCACAAACACACAAATTCACACAAACTTTCAAGCACCACTGTATGTCTTATCTTAGCATTATTTCTGAGATGAAAGAAGACTATCATAGTAATATTATATAAATGAGATTCAAATGAAAGACTGGAGTTAATAATTACAACAAGGTCTTTTACTGCTGTACATGATGAAACATAAAGGCTATCCAGGATTACAATCTAATCAGAAAGCTTACTTCTTGCTGCATGTATGTCTGCCTTGTCAGAATTAAGTAGAAAGTTAATGAGCATCCAGTGTCTAATGTCCTTTACACATTGCTCAACTTTATTAAGCTGGTGTCTTTCATCTGACTTTCATCTGAAACATACAACTGTGAGTAATCAGCTTAACAGTGGAAGCTAATACCATGTTTATGAATAATTTTACACAGAGGCAGCATATATAGAGAAAAAAAAAAGCAGTGGGCCTAAAAC
This sequence comes from Cranoglanis bouderius, assembly GCA_023630585.1. Lineage (NCBI taxonomy): Eukaryota > Metazoa > Chordata > Actinopteri > Siluriformes > Cranoglanididae > Cranoglanis > Cranoglanis bouderius. Next base: position 22,643,171 of record CM042540.1, read on the forward strand.
AGAACCTTGTGGAACACCAAACTTTAGTATGCATAGAGAAGTCAACATTTACATCTAGAACCCCAATTCCAAAACAGTTGGGACCCTGTGTAAAATGTAAATAAAAACAGAATGCAATGATTTGCAAATCTCATAAACCCATATGTTATTCACAATAGAACATAGAAAACATATCAAATGTTTAAACTGAGGAAATGTACCATTTTGTTAGCTCTCTCCACTCGCTGCTCCGCGACGGAGCAGCATATCTCGCTGCTCCGCTACGGAGCAGCATATCTGCGCCCTTTCCAGCGCTATTAAAAAAACTCTCCGATGGACATTCCATTCACAGACTCTCGTTTTGTTTACTTCTGCCATGTGCTCCTTTGTTTTTGTGTTGCGTCATGTCTCTGCCCCCGTTTCCTCATTGGTTCACCTGGTAACAGATGATTATTGTGTCAAGGTGTCGCTCGTTTAATCTTGTTCTGTTTGAATGAACTCTGCTATTTAAATCCCTGTCTGTGTCCGCTTCGACTCGGAGTATTATATTGGAATTTGTTAAGGGATGATCTAGTATTTATTTAGACATAACTGAAAGTGTTTAAAATATAATTAAAGATAGCGACGAAGCAAAGACCTATCTTATGTTTTTTTTTTGTTTACCAGGCGTTCCCTGGTCCTTGCGCTTTTTCTCCAGGCGTTCCCTGGTCCTTGCGGTTTATCTTATGGTTGTTGTTTACCAGGCGTTACCTGGTCCTTGCGCTTTTTCTTATGGTTTTTGTTTACCCGGCGTTCCCGGGTTCTTGGATTCATGTCTCATTACTTCCTGGATTTTTGCCCTGTAAACCTTGTGATTACTGTTTCATGATTGCCTGGATTTTTGCCCTGTAAGTGTTCTCATCTGTGGCTAACTCTTTTTGGAAGATTGACGTGCTGTTTTTTGTATTTTTTGTATTGTTGTCCCATCACTTCTGAATGTGCCCTTTTGTTTGTGCCTAATAAACTGACCACTTTCCCCTGCGAGTGCATCCTGTCTCCCTCTTAACCCTGGTGTCGTAACACATTTTAAGAAAAAAATAAGGTAATTTTGAATTTAATTAGGTTAATTGGCAACAGGTCAGTAACATGATTGGGTATAAAAGAGGCAAAGTAAAGATGGGTATCTTATGATACCCATGATTGGGTATTGTAATATCCTCAGGAATCACAGTTCCTGGTTTCTGTATAATCCTGGTTTTGTGTCACATGAGCATATACATATGCGGAAAGGAAGTTTGGCATTAAAGAAAAGCAGCACATGGTTGAACGGTCTTTCCTGTCCCCTTCTCTCGTCTTTCATAATACAAAAATTATTTTTGGAAACCATGGACCCCGCATCCTCTGGACTAAAGAGGAAAGGGACCATCCGGCTTGTTATCAGCACTCAGTTCAAAAGCCTGCATCTCTGATGGTATGGGAGTGGATTAGTGCCTATGGAATGGGCAGCTTTCACATCTGGAAAGGCCCCATCAATGCTGAAAGGTACAATGGGTATAGAAAAGAATTACCCCCCTTTAAAATAATCACATTTTTTTTGTTTGCAGGCTGAAGTGAAGACAGACACAGTTTTTGTTTTATCCAGCTGTACTTACTCAGTGCAACTTATAACATCCAAGTGAAAGAAATAACACCAACATGTCAGAAAAAAAATAAATAATAATAAAACAACAGAATCACTGAGTTGGAATAAGGATCACCCCCTTGCTTTAATTTGCCTTAATTTTTTTTAATTACAGCCTTTAGTCTATTGGGATATGTCTCTACTAACTTTGCACATCTAGACTTTACAATATTTGGCCACTCTTCTTTGCAGAACTGCTCAAGTTCAGTTGAAGTTGATGGTGACCGTTTGTGGACTACAGTCTTATTCCACAGATTTTCAATAGGGTTTATGTCTGGGCTCTGACTAGGCCATGCAAGGACATTCACGTTTTTCTCCTTCAACCACTGTGTGGTCAGTTTTGCTTTGGGTCATTGTCATGTTGGAAGGTAAACCGTCTTCCCATTGACAACTTTCTGGCAGAGGGCAGCAGATTTTCCTCAAGAATTTGACAGTATTTTGCCCCATCCATTTTCCTTCTATCCTGACAAGTGCTCCAGTGCCTGCTGTAGAGAAACACACCCATAACAGGATATTACCACCTCCATGCTTTATTGTAGGAATGGTGTTATTTGGATGGTGAGCTGTATTGGATTTAATGCCATTTGGTGTTGAGGCCAAATAATTCATCTGACGATAACACCTTTTTCCATGTGGCCTCAGAATCTTCAAGGTACGTTTTGGCAAAGCTCAGTCGTGGGTGGCTTTTTTCTTGCAACCCTCCCATACAAGCCACATTTGTGGAGAATTTGTAATATTGTTGTCACATGCACACAATGATCACTCTTTGTCATAAATTCCTACAACTGCTTCAAAGTTGCTATAGGCCTCTTGGCAGCCTCTCTGACCAGTTTCCTCCTGGCTCTTTCATCCAGTTTGGAGCGACGTCTTGATTCAGGGAGGGTCTGTGTTGTACCAAATACCTTCCACTTCTTAAAAATAGATTTCACTGTGCTTCTAGGCATTGATAAAGCCTTTATATTTTTTTAGTATCCATCTCCTGACTTGTGCCTGTCCACAACTTTATCCCGGAGATCTTTTGACAGTGCCTTGCCACCCATAGTTGATTGTTGCTTCAGTTGCACTACAAAATGCTCCAGGAAAGCTCTTTTCATGCTGAGCTAAACAAAATGACCACAGCTGATCACAGTTGAAAGTCAAAAGGCTTTGTGTGCCATTGAGAAGGTACACCTTATTGAATTTACAAGTCATTTTTAGGAGGGGGGGTGACCCTTTTTTTCTGACATGTTGGTGTTATATCTTTCACTTGGATGTTATAAGTTGCACTGAGTAAATACAGCTGGATGTGTCCATCTTCATTTCAGGCTGAAAAGCAACAAAATGTGGTTCCCTTTCTATACAGACTGTATATACAGGTTTTAGAGCAACATATGCTTCCATCCAGACAATGTCTTTTTCAGGGAAGGCCTTGTATATTCCAGCAAGACAATGCTAATCCACATACTGCATCTATTACAACAGCACGGCTTCATAGTAGAAGAGTCCGGGTGCTGAACTGGCCTGCTTGTCCAGACCTTTAACCAATTGAAAACATTTGGTGCATCATGAAAGAAAAATATGACAAAGAAGACCCAAGACTGTTGAGCAACTAGAATCCTGTATCAGACACGAATGGGACAACATTCCTCTCCCAAAACTCCAGCAACTGGTTTCCTCCTTTTGTCTTTTTGGACTAATTTTGGACTCCTTTTGTCTTTTTGGACTATTTTTGGCCGACCTTTTATCAATTATCTTCTCCCGACATGGCTCTACAGTACTCTGCTGCTCAGCTCAGATCTCTTAAAGGAATTTATCGCTTGGCCCCAGACACTTATCAATGGTGTAAACAACTAGGAGTTTTCCACCATCCCTGATACATACACCGGCCGTGGAGGATGGCTTGGTGGTCTCTTCACTACACATCTCTAAATAGCATTCCTGTGATCTTCTCTAACACCCATGCTCCTGTTAAATCGCAGCAGGAAAAATGTGTAATCAGCTATGAAAATCTGAGGCCACTACGCATTGATCCCGACTTTGGCAACTGCAAAACTGCGTCTCCTGATCTGCAGTGTGCTCTGCTGAACATTTGCTCTCTGACTGATAAAGCAACCATGCTGAACATCATAATCCTCGAGGTAAACCTGGATATGTTATTTCTGACTGAGACTTGACAGGTGTCAAATGACTTCCTGTATTTAAACCTCCTTACACCACCCGGGTATATTTATTTTTCTAAACCACGTCCCCATCGTAGAGGTGGAAAGTGGCTGTAGTTTGCCGTAAGAAAATTAAAATATCTGAGATTGAGTTTCATGATGTTGCATCTTTTGTATACCTGGCAGTGAAAATGGTTAGTCAAACATCAATGGCTGTGATCCTAATCTATCGACCTCCAAGATTTTACTCTGAATTTTTCTTTGAAATTAATGAACTACTCACTCCTGTCTGTGCTAGATATTCATCTGTGGTTGTACTTGGTGATTTTAATATACATGAAAACACTGTGCAGTGCAATAAATTAATGTCTCACTGCCGCTCGTTCTTCATATCTCTCCTACACTATTAGGAACTTTACTTGCAGCTCCAAATCACTTTTTGCCATGGTAAAGAAGCTCACTAACCCTCTACAGCATGCTATCTCTGGCTCTGAGAAGCTTGTGAATAGTTTTTCTCAATTTTTTTCAGACAAACTGAAGACAACCACTAAATCCATTGCCAAATATACCCCTCATACTGGTGCCCCATATGTTGAGTTTAGGACAGCTCACTCAAAGTGCTCCTTCTCTGCTTTCACTTCCACTACACCCTCTGCTGTAGGTGATCTGATTATGAAGTCCAATTCTACATCCTGTCAGCTTGACCCTGCACCTACTACTTTGCTAAAAATGTGTGTTTCCGAAGGCTCACCCTCCATAACTCATTTGATAAACTGTAGCCTAGCATCTGGTACTGTTCCAGCAGAACTAAAAACTGCTGTGTTGACTCCCATTCTTAGGAAATCTGGCCTTGCTCATCAAAATATGAACAATTACAGGCCAATCTCAAACTTACCATTTTAAGTAAAATTTTGGAAAAAGTAGTGGCCTCAGAATTAAGGTCTTACTTAGATGCAATTGGTCTCTTTGAACCTTTCCAGTCTGGATTTCGTCCATCTCACAGCACTGAAACTGCTCTTCTTTGTGTGGTTAATGACATTCTCCTGTTCATTGATTCCGGGTTAATAAATATTTTAATTCTCCTTGATCTAAGCTCTGCATTTGACACTGTCTGTCATAATATACTTATCTCTCGTCTCTCTGAAATCGGCATTGCTGGTCCAGCTCTCTCCTGGCTTACCTCCTACTTCAATGACAGAAAGTATTATATCACTATTGAAGGGTACAAATCCGCCACTGCTCCTCTGATGCAGGGTGTTCCTCAAGGTTCCATTCTTGGGCCACTACTGTTTATCATTTATATGTATCCACTTGGTGACATAATACGCATGCATGGACTTCAATTTCATAATTATTCTGATGACATCCAAATTTACCTTACCACCAGCTCTGATAACCCATCCTTCTCTGATTCACTCACTGCATGTACTAGGGACATCAAACACTGGATGTCCCTGAACTTTTTAAAACTGAATAATAACAAAACTGAAATATTGCTTTTTGGTTTGAGTACCTCAGGCAAAAGGATGGATATGTCATTTGATATTGATGGGGTTCCTGTTAAATCTTCTTCCTCTGCCCGTAATCTTGGTGTTCTATTTGACACAACTCTCTCTTTTGATTCCCATATTAGCGCCATAGTTATAAACTCTTTTTACCACCTTCATAATATTGCGCGTCTTCGATCCTCTCTCAGTCTGACTGATGCTGAAATCTTAGTTCATGTGCTAATGGTTCTCACCTCCACCAGGCGCTCTGTTCATATCACTCCTCTCCTGCATGATCTCCATTGGCTACCTGTGGTATCATGCATTCAATTTAAGATACTACTTCTAACATTCAAGGCACTAAATGGTCTTGCCCCTCCTTACTTGTCTGACTTACTTCACCCATACTGCCCTACCCGGTCCCTTAGATCATCAGAACTTGGCCTCTTTTCCATACCTAGATTTCAGCTGTCCACTGCAGGTGGAAGGTCATTCTGTGTTGCTGCTCAAAAACTGTGGAAATCACTACCACTTACTCTCCATAACATCACTTCTCTGCCTAGTTTCAAGACCCAGCTAAAAACTTATCTGTTTGAAATGTACTTTCAATGATTTTTTTCCCTCTCCCTCTTTCTTTTCTTCCTTGTGTTGTATGTATTTGTATGTATTTTATGTATTTGATATATACTGTGTAAAGCGACCTTGAGCTTTGGAAAGGTGCTATATAAATAAAACTTCTTCTTCTTCTTCCTCAGTTCCCAGACATATATGCACTGTTGTTAAAAGAAGAGGGGATGCTACACAATGGTAAACATGGCCCTGTCCCAACTTTTTTTTTTGAGACGTGTTGCTTCCATCACATTCAAACTTACCTTATTTTTTCCTTAAAACCACACATTTCCTCAGTTTAAACATTTGATATGTTTTCTATGTTATATTGTGAATTAAATATGGGTTTATGAAATTTGCAAATCATTGCATTCTGTTTTTATTTACATTTTACTCAGTGTCCCAACTTTTTTGGAATTGGGGTTGTACAAACTGATAACAATCGGTCAAATAAGATCTGAGCCAGGAGAGGGTCATTCCCATAACTCCAACATTTTCTAGTTTATCAAGGAGAATAGTGTGATCAATGGTGTGATCTGTTTTCCAAGAGATATGCTTGGTTTTGTGTGCACAAACATTAATAGACCATGACCAAAAATGACCATGCCCCAACCTTTGTATATGCCCTTAGAATCATGTCCTGTATAGGCCTTTCAGTTTTTGTGCAAATCCATTCATGCAATCATGAGTTGCAGCTGTTTCAGTACATTAGGCTCCACCTTTTTAGAACTGATTCTGAAGAAAGGCCAAAAATCCTAGGACTAGTTCACAAAAGTAGGTTTCAAATATTATGCAAATTATTATAAATTGGAGTGGGCGCAGCCAAATGGTCCAAAAAGCATTTTAAAAATGTTTTGAGGGACAGAACGAGACAAAAAACATTCTTTTTACCCACTATTTTCCAAGAGATATGCTTGTTTTTCTGTGCAAAAACATGACTAGCACCTCAGTGGCCAATTTGAGTGAGATTGCATCAGCTACTAAAAGCCCAATTCCGAAAAAGTTGGGACAGTATGGAAAATGCAAAAAAAAACAACAACAATTGGAGTCATTTGAAAATTCAATTCACCCTGTACTATATTGAAAACACATTATGTGATGTTTTATTTTGTGAATTTTTAATTTTTTTTAAAAATATACACTCATTTCAAATCTGATGACTGCAACACATTCCAACAAAGTTGGGATAGTCGACTGTTTACCACTGTGTAACATCATCTTTTCTTTTAATAACACTTATTAAGCGTTTGGGCACTGAAGACACTAGTTGGTTAAGTTTAGCAAGTGGAATTTTCGCCCATTCATCCATTATGCATTTCTTCAGCAGTGCAACTGTACGGGGCCTTCATTGCCTAATTTTTGCGCTTCAAAATGCGCCACACATTCTCAATCAGAGACAGGTCAGGACTGCAGGCGGGCCATGCTAGCACCTGCACTCTCTGCTTATGCAACCATCTGGGCAGAATGTGGTTTGGCATTGTCCTGCTCTGGATGGCAGCATATGTTGCTCCAAAATGTGTACATATCTTTCTGCATTAATGGTGCCCTCACAGATGTGTTACCCATGCCATGGGCACTGACACATCCCCATACCATGACAGACCCTGGCTTTTGGACCTGACGCTGATAACAGCTTGGATGGTCCTTTTCCTCTTTGATCCGAAGAACATGACTGCTGTTTTGTCAAAAACTATTTTAAATGTTGACTCGTCGGACCACAAAACATGATTCCACTGTGCTACTGTCCATCTCAGATGAGACCAAGCCCAGAGAAGTCAGCAGCGCTTCTGGACAGTGGTGATGTATGGCTTCTGCTTTGCATAGTAAAGCCTTAACTTGCATCTGTGGATGCAGCGGCAAATGTTGTTGACTAACAAAGGTTTACTAAATATTCCCGAACCCATGTCAGGATAACCATTACAGACTCATGACAGTTTTTAAGACAGCATCTGCTGGCGGATTGGCGAGCCTCGACCCATCCTTGCTCTTGAAGGACTAGGCCTTTGTTGGAGGCTCCTTATACTATGATTAGATGATTGCCTTACCTGTTTCACATCACCTTCTTATTTAAACTTGTCACATCGCTATTAGTCCTAAGTTGCCCCTGTCCCAACTTTTTTGGAATGTGTTGCATGCATCAATTTCAAAATAAATGTTTGTCTTCAAAAAAACCTATGCAGTTGATTAGGTAAAACATCAAATACCTTGTCTTGATACATTTTTTGTTTAAATACAAGTCAAAGTACATTAACAAATCACTCCTCTTTGTTTTTATTAGCATTTTCCTTACTGTCCCGACTTTTTCGAAATTGGGGTTGTAGAAGGCTCGTACCCAAACCTATCATTCAAGTTTCATGACAATAGGTGAATGGTAACTGTCAAATTCTTGCTGAAATGTGATTTTTTTTTTTAAATAATCAGGTCAACATCAAAATTCCACTTACAGATTAGGACCTAGATGCATGTTGTAAGGAGGTCTTGACAGTGGCTAGGCAGGCAGCAAGAAAAGCAAAAACTCTGAAGTCTCTTGAATTGACTTTAATTTCTGGTAAGGCATGCTCCAAAAAAAAAAAAAATTGTGTAATAGGGACCATGGTCATCCAACACAGGATCAAGTAAAAAAAAAAAAAAAACTATTTACAAAACAAAAGAAAAAACAATAAAGATAATACTTAATACATAACAAAGAACAAAACATTGGATACAGGCCCAAAAAAACCACCACCCTCTTCACCAAACATTTGGACTCCCTTGGGCTTCTCCCCCCACATTCAAACAGTCCAATGACAACCCACAGTCAATCACAAACTGGATATTCTAAGTTTAACATGGGTATTAGAACCATTTCCACTTTATTCTACAAACATCAATAATAGCATATTCTTTAACATGCTCTATTTCAACTATAAAAACCCACAAACATATGAAAATGCATGCATTCAATGCAAAAACATTCTCAATTCAACTCCTCCCCCTCAGGATGGTATATCTCTGGCTTCCTGTTTGTGGGCCCCTCCTACTAGAAAACCCAGAGGAGAAGGTAAGACAAAGAAAATCATTAGTATTAAACAAATCATTGTTTGTCACCTCTCAAATCATGGTTTCTGGTTTACAGAAACACAGACACAGAAAATAATAAATATTACTCACACTGGAATGTGCACCTTCCATGTGACCTTGATCTGTAGAAAAATAACATATGAATAAACTTATTTTGTACAAAACAGTGTTGTGTGGTTCTTTAAATTGAATGATGTGTCTCAAACACTCCTTTATCACAGTTCTCCCTTTCACCCCCTCTGGATGGTCTTAGTGAGGTAAATGGGATAAGTAATCAGCAATAAGGTTCTTCTTAGCTGGACAGTGCTCAATTGTAAACTTATATGGTTGCAGAGCCAAACACCAGCGCAGTATCCTGGAATTACTAGTCTGCATTGATTGCATCCACTTCAATGCCCTGTGGTCAGTTTGTAATGTGAATTCCCACCCAAGTAAGTAATATTGGAGAGAGTCCACAGCCCACTTAATAGCGAGGCCTTCCTTCTCCATTGTAGAGTGTCTCCTCTCTCTCTCTCAAAGAGTTTTCTACTCAAAAACAGCACCGGTCTTTCAGTCCCAGACTCTCCTTGGGACAGAACTGCTCCTAGTCCGACATCAGAGGCATCCACCTGCACAGGAACCCTCTTAGAGAAGTTAGGACTCTGCAAAACTGGCTCTTGACATAACAAATCTTTGAGGGATTTGAAAGCTTCTTCACATTCCCTCATCCAGTGGAACTTAGTAGGGCTCTTTTTTTTCGGTTAATGTGTAGCCGGAGGTGCAAAATGGGGAATAAAGCGGTGATACCACCCAATTAAACCAAGAAAAGATCTCACTTGTCTCTTTGTTTGTGGCCTTGGAATATTTTGAATGGCCTTGAGCTTCTCTACTTGTGGCTTAATCTGTACATGGCCAAGGAGGTATCCCAAATACTTCACCTCTGTCTCTGCCCACAAGCATTTAGCGGTGTTAACAGTAAGTCCAACCTTCTGAAGCCTTTGTGGAATGTCACTAATATGACCTAGATGTTTTTTCCAATTTCCACGATATATCACCACATCATCTAAATATGATGCTGCATATTGTTCACATCCAGCAAGTACACTATCCATAAGTCTCTGGAAAGTTGCTGGTGCTCCGTGTAAACCAAACGGCATTACTGTATACTGATATAGCCCTGTGGGGGCATGAAAAGCCGTATATGGCTTACAAGAGGGGTCAAGTGGCACTTGCCAATACCCTTTACATAAACCTAGGGTGTTCATGTAATGCGCTTTACCAAGCCTTTCAATCAGTTTATCTATTCGAGGCATTGAGTAGGTATCAAAGCAAGATACGCTGTTCAGTTTTCTAAAATCTGTACAGACCACTCTCTTTCTTGGGAACCAGAAGTCTGGGACTTGACCACTCACTTTGGGACAGTTCTATTATTCCCATCTCCAACATCATCTCAATCTCAGTCTGCAATTTTTCTACCATCTTCTCAGGAACTCGATAAGGTTTCTGTCGAATTGGAGCAATATCGTTCAAGATGATATTATGGATGACAACTTTGGTATGCCCTGGTCTGTCCTGGAAGAGAGATGGAAAAGATTGACACACCTCTGCTAGTTGTTGTTGTTGGTGGATGCTAAAGTGTGAATAAAGGCCTGGAACCTCCCCTGATGGTTGAATTGGTTCCATTTCCACTTCATCTTCTTCATCCAAAACTGCCCACACCATCATTCCAACTTGATCTTTAAGATCAGGCACCCTCTCCTTAAACTCCTTCAGCAGGTTGACATGGAGGATCTGTTTAGGATGTTTTCTTTCAGGACACAGAATCTCATATGTTACAGGGCCCAGTTTTCAGGTAACTACATACGGACCTTGCCACTTGGCCAACAGTTTACAAGTACCTGAAGGTAACAGTACAAGAACTTTCTGTCCAGGTTTTATGTCTCTTTCTCTGGCATGTGTATCATACCATACCTTCTGTCTCTTCTGGGCAGCATGAGATTTCTAGGCCAAAGTCCTAAATTTCCCCAGCTTGTTCCTCATCTGCAATATGTAAGAAATGACAATGCACTGGGCCGGTTTCTCTGCCGTCCATTCCTCTTTGAGCATGTCCAGGGGGCCTCAAACTTGCCTGCCATACAAAAGTTCAAAAGGAGAGAAACCAGTTGAACATTGTGGTACCTCTCTATACACAAACAAGAGAAAAGGAATCCATTTATCCCAATCTCTACTGGTCTCATCCACAAACTTTTTGAGCATGCTTTTCAGTGTGCCATTAAAACGCTCAACTAAACCATCAGTTTGGGGGTGAAATGGTGTTCTGATACCCTTAAAGCCCAATTGCTTATACAGTGACTTCATCACATTAACCATGAAATTAGTTCCTTGACCAATGATAATTTCAGAAGGTATTTCTTGAGATCAAGTCAATCAAGCATTTCACAATATGTTTAACCTGGATGGAACACAATGGGTACACTTTATGATATCTAGTTGCATAATCTCAAATTACCAGAGCAAATTGGTTACCTGAACTACTCTTCACTAAGGGGCCAATTATGTCCATACCTATCCGATCAAAAGGGGTACCAATGATAGGTAAAGGCTGCAGATAAGTTCTAACTGCTTTACGGACAGGAGCTACCATCTGGTACTCAGGATAGGTCTTACAATATTCTTGTACATCCTGACACAATTTAGGCCAGTAGAATTGTTGTCTAATTTGCTCATACCTTTTCTGCTGACCTAAATGTCCTGACCAGGCTATCGTATGACCCAGATGTAAAATCATCTTATGAGGTATTTGACAGATACAAAAGATTGTCTTTTAAGATGTACTTATCCCCACCAAATTGTGGCATACCCACAGGTTTCCCATTTATCTCACATAATTTTTGGAACAGAGGTTGTAAAGTAACCTCTGACCTCTGCAATTCCCTAAAATTGTCAGGGACCCACCTTTGAGATTCAATCAAATCAGACTCAGGACCAGGGAGACTTGGTAAAATATCCTGGGCCTTAACTTTTCCCCTATGTTTTTTTTTTTTTTTGCCTTTTGTCTTTTACTCTTTTAACCTTCCCCCCAATTTCGAATAGGTGTGCATGGACATTAGGAAGGTGTTGTAGACCTTTGGTCTGAGATCGGGTAACCACTGCACAAGTTTTGGGCATTGCATTAACAAGATCAGTTAAAAAGGAAAATCATCACCTAACACCACATCATATGCCAGGTTGTCAATCACCCCCACCCTCAGTAAATATGTCTGTTCATCAATAACCATGGATACATCAGCAGTTGGATAGGTCTTTTCTTCCCCATGTACACATCCCAAACATATTGTATCTCCATAGTTTAACATTTCACAATTCAGTAAATGAGATTTTACTAAGGTTTGAATACTACCTGTATCTACAAGAGCTTGAGCAGGATCACCATTGACAATTACTGATATAATATGTCTACGTTTTTCAGTGGATTTCAACAATTCACGGGACCACTCATCTCTGGGGACATAACACATATTAGTTACTTTGGGTTTTCTTAATGGACAAAGAGATGCCTTATGCCCAGGTTGATGGCAGTAAAGACAGATCAGGGCCCCCATAGCAACAGTAGAATTTTTTCCCACTACTCCTACAGTCTTATCACTGGGTTCCTCAGTTTTACCCTTACGCACAGCACCTTTGTATGTCCGCTGTGGTTCCCGATGTGCGGCCATATATCTCTCTGCCAATCTTGCAGCTTCATCTCCAGTATAAGGTTGATTTTCTTTAACCCAAATCCTCACATCTGGATGAAGCATCCTCAAATACTGCTCAAGAATGATAGCCTCTCCTATCTGGTCCTTAGACTTAACTTCTGGTCGCATCCAACTCTTGTGCAAACCTTTGATACGATTGTAGGTCTCTCTGACACTCTCACTAGATGACACATTGAGGCTCCTGATGCTCCATTATGTTGTACTTAGCCAGTACTGCAGCCTTGATGTCCTCGTAGAAACCAGATCGTTGTTCATCCATCCCAGCATACGCTTCCAAGGCCTTGCCTCTCAACAAAGTGACCATTCGAGCAGCCCATTCATCAGCTAGCCATCCCCAAGTTCTTGCAATGTGTTTAAAATGAATGAAGAAATTCTCCACATCTTCCCCCTCTATGAATTCAGGGATTTGTGGTTCATGATATCGTCTATAAGGTACAGCTGATGATTGAGTTATAGCTTGTATGCTGTCAACAGGATAAGCTTGGGCTGAATGTCATATCATACCTCTTAATGGTGGTAAAAAAGTCACTGGGGTAGGTAAGGGGTGGTGGGTATGTTGGCTAACTTGTTAACTAAGAAATCCCCAATCATTTCTAGGTTTTGGGAAAATGGTGGCCTTTAAATCATGCAATTTTTCAAACAAAGTCTTCTCAGTTTTTTGTTGTCGATGCATAAACTCTCTCATTTCCATCAAAAACTCCTGTCCCATCACAACATTATCATCTCAAGGAGTACTAGCTTTTCCTGTCTTGGGCCTTACCACAGGTTCAGTCTCAACATCTTGAATATTCACTGCTTGGTGAAACACGTTTGAAATGGCTTCCTCATGTGCAGCAGCCCCCAGCTCCAAATCACCAACCTGAGCTTCCACTGTATCCTCTTCCCCCTCTGAGAACAAAACCGGATGTGCTCTGGTAATTCGTTGAGGACGAGCATGCCCTTTAGAAGTCATCATGATACTTCCAGTTTTCCTCTTCTACTGCCAGTTATTCCACGAAGACTTCCATCCCACTTCTGACACCAATTGTTGTAAGGAGGTCTTGACAATGGCTAGGCAGGCAGCAAGAAAAGCAAAAACTCTGAAGCCTCTTGAATTGGCTCTAATTGAAGCCTCTAATTTCTGGTAAGGCATGCTCCAAAAAAATAGTGTAACAGGGACCATGGTCATCCAACATAAAAAAAACACTTACAAAACAAAAGAAAACACAGGCCCAACACATTTTTAAAATTATTTTTATTGAGAAATAAAAGCTGTTTGACAATGTTGAGGCTGAGTCTATTTCTCCTCTTTGACAGTACTTCCCCTGCCTTAGAGAACATTCTTTCACATGGCACAGAGGAGGCCGGTGTACAAAGAAACTGCAATGCCAAAGTGTATAAATTGCCAAAACAAAACCAAAAGTGCAAAAATTCACCAAGAAAAAAAGAGAAAAAAATCACCAAGAAAAAAACAAAACAACAAATAATTTGTGACAAATAATTAGTGATGATTTAAATGTAACACACTGATTATTCAACTTTCAAAGTACAGTACTCCTCACAAACTAACCAACCAAACTGAGCCAACGAGGACTCGTAAAGTAAGATCTGAGGTTCTAACATTCCAACATGCAAAGCGAATCGTGCACAGAAAGTGAGGCTTCGTTTGTCATCAATCACATGACTCTGTGAAACCAGTACACACCTCGGGGCTTCACTGGAGAATGTGTTTCATGCTCGATACATGCCTCAAAGCTTCAGTGTCATATGTAACATCACTACCTTCCATGTGACCTTGATCTGTAGAAAAATAACAATGAATAAACTTATCTTGAACAAAACAGTGTTGTGTGGTTCTTTAAATTGAATGATTTGTGTCTCAAACACTCCTTTATCACAATCCAGTTTCATGCAAAGCCATACAAACAATCCTGAGTTACAGCTGTTTGAGTACATTAGGCTCCGCCTCAGTAGAATTGACTGACATGTGGCAGCCATATTGTTTAAAATGTCAACATGTTTTTGATAATTATTGAGTTTCACATTCTCCTGAGTAGTATGACACCAAATTTGTGAAGATAGGTAAAAAAATCCTAGGACTAGTTTGCAAAAGTATGTTTTGCATATTATGCAAATTAGCAAAAAAAAATCTAAATGGGTAGAACTAAATGTTTCTTGAGGCTTTTTTGTTTGGGAGAAACCAAAGTGTCAATGGAAAAAAAGATTTTGTTTGTAGGCCTCATGGATCATTAGACATGGGTCAAAATTTAAACACTTGTACTATAGCCCCACCATTTGGCCAATTGGCCCCATCTCACTTTACCATCACTACAGGTCCACTGGAGATGCCATATCCCTTGGCTTGCACAGTGGACCTGTTGTGAAGGCAGGTGAATATTAGGGTGTCTAGATTGTCTGGGATGCTGTCCTTAATAGATTCAGTACCAGTCGTTCAAAGTACTTCATTATAATGGAAGTAAGCACCACTGGACTGTAGTCATTGATGGATGGTAGTCACCTTGGTTTTCTTGGGAACAGATATTATACTTGTGTTTTAAAAGGAATTGGGGACTGTTGAGGTGCTCAAGCAGTTATAAATGTCTGTGAAAATGGCTACCAACTAGTTGCTACAGCTCGTGCCCATCTTCCAATGACTTACATGGGACAGATGTAGTAAATCTGAGTTATTACAAGGGGTGTTTATTAATAAAAATACACTCATTTAAGAAGAAGGTAATTATGCAAAAAGCTTTATTAAGAATATCCAAAAATACTTTAAATAAGTTATTTTTGGCAGTAGTAATCATAAGCATAATGTTCAGAAATTGAGAAAAGCTGTTCAGTTGTCTACACAGACAAAATTATCTAGGCTAATTAGACAGATAAAGACAGCATAACAAAAAGAGCCTCACTTTAACAGCCATGTTCACACATGTAAGATAAACCAAAGGCAACCTGAGTAAACACAAAATACAATTTATAAATGATAATGTAATTTATTGAAGCAAAAACTTTATCCAATACCAACTGGGCATGTGTGAAAATGTATTTGCTCCCGTAGTTACTAATTCCCCAAATCTATGAAACTGCATTCATAATAATTCACAACTACTCATCCAGCAAGTCACAAAAGAGGACAACATCAAAGGACCTACAGGACTTTCTTGCATCAGTAAAGGTCACGGTTCATTACTCCATTTTCAGAAAGACACTAGACAAAAAATGTCATCCATAGAACAGTGGCAAGGTGAAAACCACTGCTAACCAAGAAGAACATTAAGGCTCGTCTGAATTTTGCCAAAACACACCTTGATGATCCTCAAACCTTTTGGGAGAATGTTCTGTGGATTGATGAGTCTAAAGTGGAACTGTTTGGAAGACGGGTCCCCTTACATCTGGTGTAAAGCAAACACCAAATTCCACAGAAAGAACACCATACCTACTCAAGCATGGTGGTGGAAGTGTGATGGTGTGGGGATGCTTTGCTGCTTCAGGGCCTGGGCAACTTGCAATAATTGAGGGAAACATGAATTCTGCTCTCTACCAGAAAATCCTAAAGGAGAATGGCCAGTCTTCAGTCCCTAAGTTGAAACTCAAGTGCAAATGGATTATGTAGCAAGACAATGATCCAAAGCATAGGAGTAAGTCCTAGTCCTAGAAGTAAGTGAAAGTCTGATCTCCAGTTATCGGAAGCATTTGGTTGCAGTTATTGCTGCTTAAGTTGACAAACAGATTTTAAGTTTAAGTGGGCAATTAGTTTTTCACATTGGTGACAGGTGTTGGATAACTTTTTTTGCCTTAATAATTGTTTTTTTTAATGGCAGTGTGTTTACTCAGGTTGCCTTTGTTTTATGTTGTATTTCGTTTGAAGATCTAAAACTATTTAGTATCAGATATTCACAAAAACAGAAGAAATCTGGATGGGGGCAAATACTTTTTCACAGCACTGTAGCAGAAAATTGGCTGCAGCAATCTAAAAAAAAAACATCCTGAGTATACTTGGGCAGACACAGGAGGGGTGCTGAAATGTTGGGCTGGTGATATCTTAGAGTGACTGGAGGGGTCAGAGGCATACACATATTATTCCTTCAACTATTCAAGTTTAAGTGGCTTTTTATTGTCATTTCAACCATTTACAGATGGTACAGTATACAGTGAAATGTAAGAATATTCCTCCAGGACCATGGTGCTACATAAAATAACACACTAACCACACTAACCGACTGCATCAGATGTGCTTGAGACAACTCCTGTTTTACATATTTGTGCTGTTGTGAGGGATTCTATTTAGGGGTTTGAATAATTTTGAGACTGAAGAAGCCATTCTAAGATGCATTTTCAGTTGAATTTGGGGAAACCACTTGAAGCATTCTTTGTGTTGAGATATTTCAATTGCTTTTGTTTGATTTGTTAATTTCAAACAGCTGAAAGTCTGTACATTTTGACAGTAAACCTGATTTGCAATAGGGGTTGAATAGTTTTGATTGCAACTGTAAGCACAGCACCTGATTGTTGGTAGAAGGGGTGGTCTTCCTCGCTGTCACATCATTTTGTTCCCAAACCGAGCATAGAAGTTGTTCAGTGCATCTGGAAGGGAGGCATCAATGTCATCAATGGCACTTGCTGATGTAGCTGGTCACTGATGCCATGTATTCCTCCAAGTTGGTGGAGCTGCTGTCAGTTGCAGCCTCCCTGAACATGTGCCAGTCAGTGTGCTCAAAACAGTCCTGAAGAGCAGAGATGGTTCCTGCTGGCTGGGTTTTCACCTGCTTCAAAACTGGTTTGGGGCGTCTGACGAGCAGTCTGTATGCTGGGATTAGTGTAACAGAGATGTGGTCTGAGTAGCCGTGGTGGAGGCGGGGCTCCACCCGGTATGCGCCAGGGATGTTTGTGTAAACAAGATCCAGCGTGTTTGCCCCTCTCATTGCAAAGTTCACATGTTGATGGAATTTAGGGAGCACTGATTTGAGATTTGCATGGTTGAAATCTCTGGCAATGATAAATATAATAGGGGTGCTAATCTCTGCCAATTGGTCCTGATGACAGATATCATTCAATTATACAAAAAACATGCATACAAACTCGAACTCTTCATGACCATACACAGAGCTAAAAATACAACAGGAATTGAATTTTTCTCAGACTGTTTATCACAAAGATTTATAGTATAATGATCAATATATGGTACATTGAGCACTATTTGGTAAACCAGTACCTAAACTGATTGGAATTGAAAATACAGTAAGCTAAATTGATTGGAATTGAAAATACAGTAAGGTTTCTCTAAGTAGCTGGTCATTTTTATAGTCCATCCATTGATGTGGGAGATGCACACATTTTGCCTCATTCATCAATTTTTAGTAAAGTTGTGTTTAAATGTTTGCATAAGCCAAACCGAACAAAAGTTTTCCTCCAGATTTCAAAAAGTTTTGGAAACCCTGATTTTCTTCGTACTTGCGTGCATATGTTATTGAATGCCAATCACCCGTAAATAACCAGGCACATGTACAGCATAGCTTATTTGCATTTGTTAACACCCACAAAACTCCATAAAAGACAAAGCTCAAAGTACTACAATGATGAGTAAATGGCAAAAAAGACTTTCTCAGAAGTAGAAGTCAAAGTTATTTTGACTCACATCACATATGGGTGTGATGGTACACATGCTTTTGGCCATATAGTGTATTTGAACAGCATAATCCATATATAAAGTGCAGTAACTCATCGCAAATACGATTGGAAGCCGATCAGTCGAGGATTACATTACTCACTCATGAGCACGAGCAGGATATGAATGTTTTTCTGAAATTATGGGATTTTCACAAATACCAAATACAAATGATTGTATGAATGATATATGAATAAATCGGTTCGTATTCAGCTTGATAAATGAGGCCCATTGTGTGTGTGTGTGTGTGTGTGTGTGGTCACAGAGTTGAACCTGCTCTACAGCTTGGACATGCAAGGTCACAGTTCTCAGATCACAGAGAATTCACAGAGAGCATAGGTCAGGTGTTCCTACAGGGACTGGCAACACATGCACTCCCAATTGTGTTTTATTATAATACACAGAGACTCTTATGTCTGCTCTGAACAAGATTTGGTCTCTCATCCTGCATGTCTGCCACTCCTCATTACATAGAAACTTGTACAGAGAATACATTTGCAGCAGTGCCTCTTGCAGTATGGATCTGCTGATGAGATTAAAACTTGAAACATATGCTTGCTATTCTCCTGTCAAAGAAACATTGATACTTTCTGTTCAGAGGTCTTAATATATTATTATAGCACATGATAAATCATTAGAGTATTATTTGTTAGAAAAACAAAAACTTCTAACCTGCCTTATCGTTTTGCTTCTGATAAACATGATTTTCCATGATTTCATGTTAATGATTTGTCATAATTTCCTCCTGTTCTTCTTATTATAACAATACCTACCAAAGAATTGTTGGCACACTCAAAAAAGTGCATATCTTTTTCCTTAGGCCATTCCAATTCACATTGTTATGATTTTATCAATCCCACAATGTCACACTTTTTTTTTTTTTACTACTTTTCCAACAGAATTCCTATAAACCTCTGATTTGTTGCAGGAGTGTTGATGTTCATATTTAATTACCAGCTCTAATGTATTAACAAAGTTGATGGCAAAATGTCAAAAAGTTTATTCCCAACTTTTCTTATAATTTTTTGTACAATCATTCTTAAATTTGAGTCAGATGACATTCAAATTATATCCAACAAATGCTGACACTAACAAAATCAATGGCAGCAATACCAAAAAAAATATGCATATCTCAGGTAGACTTGTCCATATTGACTCCAAAATACAGTAGCATGCCCCTACAATACCAATGGACTTTTTCTATTTTCTTTGGATAAACAGGAAGTGAGGACATATCTCCATATCTCTGGCACTACTGGAATCTTGGTAATGTGGTTATATACTGAAACCAAATTTGGTTTATGTGTTTGTCAGATTCTTAAATTAATCCAACAACTTATGTTCACCAGCAAGTAGGGTCTATATAGACAACAGAAACAATACCAGAAACAACCAAAGCAACAACTGAAGCAATATTTTAAACACTGCGGTGCTGTATCATTGTAATTATGCCTAAAAACTGCTCAACACATTTGGTATATTTTCACTAATAAGTGAGGCACCATTGATGATTTTCAGAACATCATTTCATCAAAGAACTAAATGAAAGGAATGAAGGGGCAGTCGTTGCAGCTGTCTCTATCCTGACAGCAGGCATGTTTGGGCTGGATGAACAGGGCATAAAATAGGCCTGGGAGTCACATTCATGATGTAGACTTGTGCCAAGTTAGGGCCAAGCAACTTTAAAGGAACTAAACACTTCAGTCAGTAAATTCAGAATGCATATTGCCGCATGGGCTGTTCAGAAGAACCCAGATGGCTTCCAGGCTACCAATGAAGATGTTACCAATGGTGTCATTAAATTGTTTGACCTGGCATCAGACAGACAAGGTGGTCATAAAGAGCGCTCACTATCACTGAAATCATGACTGTGATGGCTCAGCTCATGACCATCCTTAAATGTTGCATAAGCATAATTCTGCATCATAATTGTTTATTTTTTAAAAGTATGTGGTTTTATATTTGCCTGTTAAAAACAGTAGCCATAACTTTATATTTAATTAGTATTGACTTCTATTAGTATTGACTCTCTATATAGTATTAGTATTGACTTCTGAACCAGGTGTCACATTTGAGCCCTGTATACCAGCTTAGCTTCAGATGTAAGAGTATTACTTGTTTGTTAACCCAGGCTGGTATAAATTTGTTTTGATGCAGATAAATAAAACTGATCAGTTTTGGTATTGGGCCATTGTGTGAAAAGACACAGACCTGGCTCTGGAGTGGACACGGTGCTACCTTTGTCCCTAATGTGATATAGTTTACATTTGTTGTCTGGGTATAAAGTTTGAACTAAATAATCTCTATACAAAATAATATACTGTGTGAAAACTATACATTGTATTCCTATTGTTATTAATTTCAATAGTTATTGTTTTCCTTTTTTTTTGCCTCACTTTTTGGTCATTTTTTTTTTCTTTTTGGGTTTCATTTCCCTACTTAATAGTTTATTAACATTGCCATGCTATATAAATAATAAATACTTAAAACCTTGTAACTGTTAGAGATAGAAAGACCATAACATTCTGGCTTTAATTATTTTCATAGTCTGCTTCACCAAGAAAATACAGAGTCAAAAGAAAGAGTAGACTAGAAAAGTAGTAAAGTGGCATTCCCATTGCTGGTGGCAAGAGAAGTTTTTTTTAAAAGCTAAATGCATATAAAAGACCTGCCATAAACAGTATAATCTCTTAGCTGAGCCCATTGAAAGCTGGGGCTTTAGGGTTAATTTACCCATCGCTCTGCGTTTGAATCAACTCCAGATACACATTAAGATGAAAGCCCATCAGTCCCAGGGACGAGCTGAGGCACTGGGCCCAGTGGGCCTCCTTGAAGAGGACAGCTTATAGCCTGTTTGTATGGCTGGGCCCTCCATCAGGACAGGGAAACTGAAAAGAAAAACAATAATTAGACATAATTGCTTGTTTCCAAACATGACCATTGAAGCCCCCAACCCCCCACCCCCATACAAGAGGTCAAAAGATAAAAACACATTTTGACAGCTGGGCAGGCAAACATAATTTGTGACAGCTGAAGTGAAACATCTTTAAACACCATGGAAAAAAGGAAAAGGGGGTTAAAAATAGGGAGGGATAAAATAAGAGAGGGAGTAGTACTGATAAACAGAAAAAGCAATAGTGAGAAAACCAAATTTGAAAATAGTAAAAATAATTATCGAAGGAGAGATTGTTCATGCATCATAAAAATGAAAGAAAGAAAAAGACTAGAGAGAAAGTAAAAGAGCAAAGAGAAGCCCTAATAAAATAAATAACCTAGTTACAGTATAAGTGACTAATATGAGGAATCTATGAAAGTTAAAAGATTTGCCATTGAAAAAAAAGTCTGTCTGAAAATGGTGTCATGCAATGTTTGACACATTGGGTTAATTTGCTGCTCTGTGGCTGTGCCCTTTGATCTCTGGGGTCAAACTGAACTTGGATCAAGAATGCCAAAATCATGGCAGTGTTAGCAAGCTGTGTCATAGGTCATCCGTGAGATTTCAGGGTATATAGGCTAAAACAAGGACCATATGTGTATGAATACACATTTGAAACCAAAATAACTCCTGATTGTCTGCCCCTAACCTTCATCTAGGCTCCTGTATAGGGTCATTCCATCTCAAGTGGTCCAATACAGGTCTTCAGGATGACTAGAAAATCACCGGCAGGTAAGTTTGGACGTTGGACCTAAACTCTGCAGATTTGAAGAAAACTGTGATAGATCATGCTTTACTGTTTCCAGTATCAAATAAAAAAAAATTATTTATGTTTATATTATATCGGTTCAAAAATTGCACATTCTCACCTCATAAAATAAAAGTGAAGTCTCAAACCTGATATGTTCTGCATGCACACTATACTTACCTAGGTACCCCTAAAAAAAATTAAGACTGAGACTTCAACCCTTCCCATTATAAATTGACCCTAAAAGTGGAACTGTGAGGAATCTTGAGCATTATATTTGGACCTAAGTTCTCATTCTAAGGACAAAATGTCTTTATTGTTTAATCATTTAGATCTTTTTTTCAAAAAATTCACAAAAATACTCTGCTCTCATGGATATCAAACAATTGCAAACACAACACAGGTTTATCAAAACAATTAATCTTTATTAAATATAGGTGTGAAACAATTATTGGCACCCTTATGAATTCGTATGAGAAAAATACATTTGAAGTATATTCCCACTGATATTTTACATTTTTTAATACACCTGAGTGACTAGGAACAGGAAATTGTTCAACCATGACTTCCTGTTTCACAGGGGTATAAAAATATGAGGTAACACATAGGCCAAATTCCCTTAGTAATTCATAACAATGGGTAAGACCAAGGAATATAGCTGTGATGTGCGGCAAAAGGTTGTTGAGCTTCACAAAATGGGAAGTGACTATAAGAATATAGCAAAAGCATTGAAAATGCCCATTTCCACCATCAGGGCAAAAATTAAGAACTTCCAGTCAACTGGAAATGTTATGAATCAACCTGGAAGAGGATGTGTGTCTATATTGTCTCAACGCACTGTGAAGAGTATGTTTCGAGTAGGGTTTCAAGAAAATGGTTAGCTAATCATGAAGAAGTGTGACTACCTCAATAAAAGCAGAACTTTAGGCAGTTTAGTGTTCTGGAGCATTCAGATGTGTTGTCTACATCATGCCAAGAAGAAAGGACATCAGACATGACCTCATAAAAGCAATTGTTGCTGCACATAATTCTGGGAAACCAATCTACAAACAATTTCAAATTCACCATTCTACAGTGAGAAGGATTGTTTACAAGTGGAGAGCCTTCGAGATAGTTGCCAGTCTTCCCAGGATTGGGCATCCCATCTAATTCAGTCCAAATTCAGACTGTTTAATGCTCAGACATATAAAGAGAAACCCAAGAACTGCATCATGTGACCTACAGGCCTCTGTAAACACTCATTCAATGCTTATGTACAGGACAGTGCAGTCAAAAAAAAAGACAGAACATGTATGGCTTTCATGTAAATGTGACAAATTAAAAGCTGCTTCTCCCCAAAAAGAATATGGCAGCACAACTTAGATTTGCAAAATTGCATCTGCATCTTAAGAGAGCTGTGCATAAACAAATGCCCTCAAACATCAATGAACTGAAGCAATGTTGTAAAGAAGAGTGGGCCAAAATTTCTCCAAGAGAGACTGATAAACTCGTACAGAAAATGTTTACTTCACGTTATTGTTGCTAATGGTGGTTCTACTTGTTACTGAATTATACTTTTGAATTGTACTTATAAATAAAAACAGAGAATTGAAGGAGGGTGTACTGCACTTTCTTTTCCCCATGACTATTTGTTTATATACAGTTGCAATCAAAATTATTCAACCCCAATTGCAAATCAGGTTTATTATCAAAATTTACAGACTTTCAGCAGTTTGCAATGAACAAATCAAATAAAAGCAATTGAAATAGCTCAACACAATGAATGCTTCAAGTGGTTTCCCCAAATTCAATTGAAAATGCAACTTATAATGACTTCTCCAGTCTCATATTTATTCAACCCCTTCATGGCAAGCATCTTTAATACTTAGTAGAGCACCCTTTTACTGTTATGACCTGCTGCAAA